>JAGWCC010000835.1:0-130017 GCA_022651775.1 Drusus annulatus
GATTATTATCAAAATTTTAGAGTGCCAGTATGATTACAATATTATGTATTTAAAATGCAAATATAACATTCTCCACAACATCATGAGAGCTAATCAGTTCGCTTTAAGGAAGGCGTGATAGTCGGTCGGGAAGCTCGTGTTCGTATCTGTGAACCTGATTTATTGAATATCAGCTGCAGTAATTAGTGGCAAGTTTATCAAAGCTGCTGGGTGATATCAGATAGCCTGCCAAGGAAGTATTTCCGTGACAAGTGATATCTCCCGCTTTCATTGCGCTATGGAGCGTATAGTTTGATGAACACGTGATGTGAGCTTTATCAAACAACGTAGATATAAACTAATATATCATAGCGTCAGGAAATTCGACTCCATTTTGACGGAATCTTAGAAGTAATACGAGAATAATACCATACCAACCTACATTTTACGACCGTTTAATGATGAGTTGATTCGAATTTGATGTTAAGTCAAGGTGATAATTGCAAACAAGATTAAAAAGGGAGTCATAGATTATTTTTCCAAAGGAAATTATTTACCTTGAGGCCTTTGTCATCTTTGGGGTTGCTGTATGGAGGGTCTTTTTGAGGAAAGGAAATAGTTAACCTGGATCTCAAAGAGGCCCATATTGTAGGAAGAAGGAGACACAGATGCCATTAAATCATTCCACAACTGAGCTGTTACTTATAAGAAAGAGTCATAGAAACGACCCATTTTAATGTATCGAATGTTAAACGTGTACAAATTTAATGTTGGACACGCGTTTGGCAAGTTTCCCGACTGTGTACCGGTCTCAAAAGGACCAATGACGGACCAAGGACCAAAAAAAGGACCAAGTTCCTCAAAGAATCTTCCATTGAAATATCGGTAAAACATGGACAGGATTCCCACCTGAAATTGAACATATGGAGTAGATGGACGGAGAAAAAAATGCTTGGAGAATTTCAAATACGTAAATAAATGCAAAGATATTTCGGGAACGCCTCAAAAAGATATGTGATGATCAATTGAACCAAATGCGGACCAAAAGAACATTGGGAGTGTAAATGAAGCTACAAGTATGTCTAATGATCAGTTATGAGGCGTTAAATCCTGTTCTGCCCATTCAAACAGAGAAAATACGTCACAGTTATTTGGCTAATAAGTTAAGATGGCAGTCAAATGTAAAAAAAATATGAAAAACGTTTTTGGTCGAAAATTATTGCCTTTTTGTGTTACTTTTCCTTTACAGTTGCAATAAAAGATTTTATAAAATTTCGAAAGCAATTTCGATTCTAAATTCAACTTTTCAAGCCCAGCAATAATTGAAACATTCTGTATCAAAAGAATTTAACAAAAATGCTACTCTTATTACTAGATAATTACGCAGATTCAATCAAAATTGTTCATTACGAAATAAGATTTCATTTAAAAAAATTGTAAAGATATGCAGATGGTTTTAAAATGAACAATTTAACGTGGTAATAATTGTGGAAACTTTTTCCCGAATTTATTCGTAGAGATATTCATCGCACATTAAAGGAATTATAATTTTTTCTTTGATAAATTATTAATGTTTTTTTTACAACATTAAGGAAAAATATTTTTTCTTGATAGAGAGGTGAACGAAAAAATTTTTTTTTTGAAAAGTTGAATTTCAATACCAAATTTTGAGATGAATTGGAAGATAATGGAAGAAAAAAAATAGGCAAATAAATTCCAAAATAATTTAATCTAAAAAATCGTATTTTTTCCCGTCATTATTATCAGAGTTTCAACTATGTCGTTTAAGCGCCCTTGTGGTGATTGTTTACTAGAATTAGGCAATATAAAAATAAACTATTTATTATTTTTATTGAATTTAGTTATAGTTTTACACAATAGTCCCAAATGCTCCCGACCGTCTAGAGCCGATGAGACTATGGCATCTCCAATTGGGGTATGCTGTGAGGTTGAAGGGATTAGGGAGGGAAAGGAGATAGAGAATAAGAAGGTCGGGAGGTACTTGGTTATTCAGATCTGGTCACCATACATGGCTAAAGCCAATTCAAGAAAATTTTCGTTTCGGAATGGCGGTCTTTCACCAGGGCAATACTTAATAGTAGTATCTACCACTCTGAAACGTGCCGCAAATATATTATACATTACTTTATAATTATTAAAGGTGTCATGACACATATTAATTAAATACAATATAAAGGCCCTCACGTTAAGCAGAAACAAACTTCTCCAAACGGTTTAAATGAATTAAGTCAAATGCGACGGCCAGTATGTTTTAATTTTACATCTTAATCATATCTAATCTCCATAATACTCGGTAAAAACAGTTTATTGAATATCAAACGTAAAAGCAAACTTCAAAGAAAAAAGCACAGTACAATGTTATCAAGATAGCGGTGTTTTCTTTGCGGTTAGCGATCTACGGCTGTTTCCTTCTAAACCTCCCCGGAACCATGAAAGCCTCCTCCCGCCTTAGCTCTCCGCCTTTCTTTTTCTGGGAATATTTCTATCCTTTAGCCCTCCCTTATGTCTCTACTTTCTATCGCCTGTCTCGGATTTGTAGTTACGTCTTTCCTGGGATAGTTTAATAATTTATTTCATATCGTTTTTCTTTATATCACACATGTCATGGGTGACGGAAGTACATGCAAGGTTATGAAATCGAATATTTTGAGAGAATAATAATATCTTAATCGTGTTATTGAGTTGATCGTATTATTTGTTAAATATATTTGATTTCATTACTGACGATTGTATCAACATTTTGGCTTTTTTTTTTCTACGCCGGAAGTAATTCGGTGAAAAAGCATTTTTTAAAGAATAGCGTCAATATTAAAAGAGATTCCTCTGATGTCGTCTAATAAAAAACAAAAAATATGATAATTTGATGCAGTGAGATCGAGAGAATAAAGCCACTATGGAATAATCTCCCCAAAAAGAACTCTTGAATGTATAATTTAATAAGGTTTGAAGTCTTATGGTATTTTCTCGATTAGGGCGCTAATAATGAGAAAATATCAAGCAACAATTGAAAAATATATATTTGAATACCTCACCGGAGTCCTAAATGATCGGAACCATTAAGACTAGGGCATTTGGGAATGAGAGGCTGAAGAGAGTAGAGAGGGGAAAAATATGGGGTAGAAGAATGTGGGAAAGTACCTGACTATTTAGATCTGTTCACCAAACACGATTACAACCATTTCGAATAATCTTTCAATGCTGAATGGTGGTCTTTCACCAGGGCGGAATAGTTTTTTTATTTTATTTTCATAGTGAATACTGCAGAAGAGTCCCAACTGTTTAAAGTCAGTAAGACTGTGATTGACTGTGTGTAATTGAAGAATACTGTGATGTTGAACGTAGTAGGGACGGGAAGGAAATAAAAAAAGATGAAGTACCTGGCTATTCAGACCTGCTCAAAAACACGGCTTAAGTCATTTCAAGCAACGTTTCAATTCTGAAGGGTGGTCTTTCACCAGGGCGATACTTAGGAACGTGCCGCAAATATACTATCAATTATTGTTTACGAATAAAATGTGTTATGATTCATATAAACTAAGTAACATTTATTTGCACATGCCGGGTTTGAACCCGCGACCTCTGAATTTGTAGTCGAGCCACTCGACCACGCAGGCCGTCAAAATTTAGCCAGTAATTGACGCAAAGAAATCAATTATACAAAACTATTTAATTTAATTTACTACTAGTTTCACTTAATATTTTTTAATTAAATAAAAGCACACGTTGTTTTAATCCACTTTTATTTTGTATAAGTCAACTAGTTTCGATTCTGCTGAATCTTTATCGGGACTTAAAATTATACTACTAATTATACAGTATAATTTTAAGTCCCGATGAAGATTCAGCAGAATCGAAACTAGTTGACTTATACAAACATAAAGTGGATTAAAACAACGTGTGTTTTTATTTAATTAACCGTGTCAATCCACAAAGTGTTTGCTTATTCTGATATTTTTTATTTTTTTTGTTAGTAAATAAAACCAGTTCACTTTTTGCCTCAATTTAGCGAGAGGTAGGTTCACCACATTATTTTGGAGTTAATAAAGGGATACATTAATAAGCTTCCACGTTGAGCCTACAGGTTATTTATTATAGTCTCATTTCCCCAAAAACTTTACCAAAGTGATAAAGACAAAGTTGACAAAAAGAGAAAGAGAACGTGATACATGTTATAACGTAAAACGTCGTTTTGATGGAGAAGGTATCTTTTTGAAAATATATAGTTGTTTTTAGGGACATGTACATTAAAAAAGAGTTTTATCATTATTTCAAATGTAACATTTATAAAAATTTTATTGCAATCACAGACATCACAACTAAATATATTTAAAAAAATAAATTTAAAAAAAATATATATATGAAAAACCTTATAAATAATGCGAATGTGAGTAGGTAAATGTATATAAATAAAAACAAAATGGGCATAAAAATGTCGCTTAAGCTCTTTTGCTTTTCCAGCGACGATATAATCTAATTTAAATGTGAAAAGCCCATTAGGGCGTATATAATAAAATAAATAAAAAATAACAAACCATTCTAATTCTTAAATTTAAACAGTTTACCCAACGTTCACCTGTTTTTTTTTTAAATTTACTACAAATATACTTTATGTGTAAAATAAATCAAAGAAATAGATTTCCATCTATCCTAGAGATGGTCGATGTTCCTGTCCCGGTTAAAAGGAACCGGTTCGTAGCCGATCACTAGAACCGTCGATATTATTTCACCGAGGAACCGGTTCCAAATTTTCGCAAATAAATATATCAATATCCTTTGTCCGTTCCTTTCTCGTGTTTTTTGGGCGAGAAACCGGTTCCAGTTATTTTGTTTTGGAAATTGCAAATAGCAACTCCCCCCCATGAAAAATCATTTTGGCGAAAATAACCGGTTCCAGTTCCAGTTTTTCTTATTCTCAGAATTTTTGGCGAGAAACCAATTACAGTTTTTTTCGTTTTTTAAATCTCTACCGACTAGTTCTTTTTTATGGCGAGGAGCTTATGCCAAATTGGTAGTACTTTTTGAAAAAATCTCCTTCGTGGAACTTTTCTGGCACCAGGAATCGGTTCCAAAAAGAACTGGATAAATAACCGGTTCCTCACCGGTCACCGGTAACTGGAATCTCTAATCTATCCCGTCTAAATAAGGTTGTTATTCTAAACTAACATTGTCTGGAAAGGTTACAAATAAAAGTAAAAACCTATTTACTACCACTAATAAAAGCTAACGCCTTTGATCTTGGGCAAACTGCATCCAATGTATTTTTCCAGCGAATGACTGCGTAAGGTAAAGCTCAACGTAATTTATTTATGAGCAGTGAATTCCCTGTGGACATTTACGATAAATCATCCCCCTTAACGAAATAGTTGCATCGTAACTTGGAAACACCGCGGACATCAAATTCCCCGCCCCGCGACCCCCTAGCCTGGCAGGTTTATTTAGTATTTCATTTGCTGCCCCTATGAATTTATGTTTTGCGTTCTGTCTGCGATGCAAGAAAGTTTAGGGTTGCTAGTTATTAGATTTAAACCTTTTTCTTTCTACGGGTGGAACGGAAACTCCGACCGCCGGAATAATCTTAATGCCAACTCGGTTCGTGAAAGCAAGAGGTGTGGTTTTTTAAGGGTTGAGAATATTTTGGTAGCATTATGTATTTATGAAGTTTCACTTGAAATTATGGGTTATTTTCGAGACTTGGTCATTGAAAATGATTGATGGTGAAATTTTTTTCGACTCTCGGACAGTAATCGAGTGGTCCAGAACTTCGTGTTTCTAGATAGGCTCCATCATTGCACAAGCAAAATTTCCACATTTCAAAAAATGTTATCAGGTTATTCGCTACTCGGAAACGTCAATCTTTCTTTAAAAAAAAGAATGAAACATGATTTTTTATTCTTAATTACATGGTTCATCTAAACGTATTTTTAAACGAGAAGTAGATACTCTAAGTATCGCCTTGGTGAAAGACCACCATTCAGAATCCAAACGTTACTTGTAATAACTTCAGTCATGCTTGGTGATCAGATCCGTATAACTAGATACTTCTCAACCTTCCTCTTCCCCTTCTCCTCACCACTACCTAATTGTGGATGCCATAGTTCCACTAGCTACAGACAATTGGAAGCAGTTGGGACCAGAGAAATACTACACTCTGCAATGTTTATGAAAAAATAAAAATTGCTACAAATGGTAAATGGATATCTGTATTTCTTGAGCAGTCAAACTGATGGTGAAAAAGCAATTCAGATATAGTGTTATAAAGTTCTGAAGAATATTCCAGGAGATGAACGAAATAAGACTGAATTCAGTAGAAATGAAATCCCCGGGGACGTGCGGCAAATCATGTTTGACCGTATTACGAACGAAAAGATCCCAAAATGTAAAAATAGAAAAATATATTGTCGAGAGCTCCCTGTTGGCGCTGCGCACAACTAGGGGACTGTATCGCTATAAAGTTGGACAATGTGGTGAGGCGAGTTAAGAGCGGGGCTACAGTGAAGGATTTATTTTAGGGATGATCACAAGACTAGTGAAATGATTCGTTCTCTTGCTGCCGACATCAACTGAGTTCCGCTCTTTTCGTCTGTGCACCGTTACGCAAAGGATCAATTCGACTAATTGACTTATTTTGGGGTATTTTAAACACCGTTACATTTATTTTAAAATATATATATGTTTATTTTTGAAAGTGAAACCGCCCAAGAGTCCCAAATGCTCCCAACCATCTAGAGCCAGTGAGACTATAGCGTTCCTAATCGGGGTATGTTGTGAGGCTGAATGTAGAGGGGGGGAAATTGAGATGAGGAAGAGGAAGTTTGAGAAGTACCTGGCTATTAAGATCTGGTCACCAAACACGGCTGAAGCCATTTCAAGCCACGTTTCGATTCTGAATAGTGGTCTTTTACCAGGGCAATACTTATATATTACTCTGGAACGTGGCGCAAAATATACTATTTATTATTTTCACATGAATTAACTGTAAGGTAGCACATATAATTAAATAATAAAAATTGCGCACGCCCGGATTTGAACCCGTGACCTATGGATTGGTAGTCGAGCGTCTTAGCCGCTCTACCACGGTGGCCGTCAAATATACTATTGCAATATTTAATAAAGAAATCCCCCCTTCGCTGTACGTGCGTAGTTTTACATTTGCGTGTGCATCAAAAAATCATTAGCTTGCAATATATGCACATGGCAAAGGAGTATTTCTCTTTGCAGGAAGGAACTTGCCATAGTAATATATCTATAAGATAAAGTTTGGTTTAGAATAGGATGGGTCTAGACGGCAGACTTGTTGAAAGTGACAAATCTGTATCCTTGCTCTGAAATATTTGTAAGTTTTTCATTGAAATGTATTGCTGGACTCACAAATAACAAACAAATGCTACAAATAACGCAGAAACTTCAGTGTATAGAAGAATAATAAAACTTGTACTTTTACAATTCTACTTTTTTTTCGTCGGTAAAAGCGGTTGATGAAGAAAAACCTGGTTGCTAGGTAAAAAAGCAAGGCCAAATTATCTAACGATTTTCCTAAGACTTTTGAAAAACTAAAATATGGCCGTGTTGAGTGTATACGCGTAGGATCAGCAAAATATCTCTCCATTTCCTAGAAGAACTGTTTTTCACTGAACAGATAATCCGTAAAAGTGTGATCCATACCGATTTGAAAGAACTAATCGCCAAAGAACATAAGACCTTTTGACTCCTAGTTCCCGGTCAAGTAAGGAAAACTTAAGCTTACTTTCTTTAAGACACACGAACACGCCCACAACACGCCTCCATCGGTTTTTCTCTTCACCGTTTTATTCAACATGGAAATATTTTTTCATTGTTTGAGTTTAATTAATTTTCAATTGATTTAAATAATTAAATTAACTCATAATATTGTTTAACCGCCAATTTCGTAATATTTTTATTTTTCTTAGTTTTTTTATGTCAATTTTACAAATGTTTTTATATGCTTTATAAAATGAAAAAAATCATTGTCATTATGTTTAAGACGACAGTAGGAATGAATTGACCGAAAAAGACGACAACACACCGTGCATAGGATTGTTAATTAATCGTAAATTTTCTTTTTTTTCTTCAATTTTATTGTTCAATCGACATTCTTACCGTATAAATGGTAATGTAAAGTATAATAACTCGAAAGGCATAGAAAGTAACGCTAAGCAAGTCGTCTTGAACAGAAGCATTTAAAGCACCTACGAATACAAAATATGTAAATACATTAAGCTATTCCAAACTAACTAAATATAGGTACAACGCTTCTAAAGATAAACGAAACACTATTAGTGGCCTCGATGCTTATCGATTGCGTTATTATTATTTCGCAGGTAGACAGAACCTTTCACTCAAACAAAGATACAAATAAACTACGACAACATATTCTGACATTCGGGCGAATACCGGTAAATGTTTCAATATTTATTAATCTAGAAAGACCCTTCCTAGCCCAGGGGATATATCGGGCGTATTGGAGGACAAAGGAGAACTCCCTCGAGTTTCTATGGGGTTGCTCATTCACCATTACAAGACCATCAGTGTACAATTTGTCCGTTGATTTATTATCCTTTTATTCAAACAAAAATAAGGCATTCGGCCGCCCAATGGAATTGGAATAGCTTTCGGTTTGTATTTGGTTTGTTGTATTCGTTTTGTTGCAACGGGATATTGGTTTCGATGTTCTGGGCAATGGATAAAGTTTCTACGTTATTTGTACAATGAAGGTATTTATTGTTTCATTAATTCAGAAACAGATGGTTAAAAAGTTGATTAATTTGATAGGGTACTATAAAAAATCCGTATTCGAAAATAAACGACGATAACAGAAAAAAAATGAATAATGCAAATTGATATAAACTGAACAACAATATACTTATCTTTGAACTTTTAGGCAAACATTCATTATTAGATTACTGTTTTCATACACAAATTACAAGTGCTATAAACGAAGTATGGTAAAATGATTTTCTTAACAGATACTGAATTGAAATAAAGGAAATATTTTTCAAACACAGTTTGTTTCATTTACGAAATTAATTTGATGATTTAAAAAAAGATCTTTTATGGTTTATTCGATACATACGTCTACTTAAATAAAGGAAAAGGTGAAAATCATAAACTGATAGCTGAAGATAAGGAAATTTCACATTTGTAAACCAGAGCAAGTAATTCCGTACTTAAACTTAAACTTTGAAAAAAGGAAGTGAATTATTCGTCAAAATTTAGACAGGAATACAGTAAAGTAGAAAAAAAATGGTAAGAGACAAGGAATGATTGTTTTATTCGTAGAAAATTAAAAGAATCTGAAATAAAAACCCAGGTTTATTATAAGTAATAATAATATAACCGTTCCATTAACACACGCAATAATAAGAAGTCAGTTGGTAAAGAGAAACAATTAGTATTTTTTTATGAAATTAAACAAAGGTTGTGGAATTAATTCGGATGCATGATTAATCAAACTCTTGTTTATTGCTCTAGTTTCTGGCTAATTTATTTTTATACTTCTATAACAAATTTAATATAATCCATATTTTAGAATAAATGTAGGAAAATAATAGCAAAATTATTCATTCTAAGATAACATCAACATATTTTTCTTCGAAACAATACGGAAATAGGCTATTTAAAAAAGTTTGCGAAACATCAAACTCACAAAACTCTCAAAGTAATAATTTCATTTTCCTTAAAAATACAGAATTTCGCCAACGTAAATATTAATTTTGCTCAGCGGCTAGCAAATATTTCAGTATGGAAATCACGATTATGTAAAATACTTCTATTGTTTAAGTTATTTTTTCTTCTAAATAAGCATTCAACTAAAATAATACTAAACAACAAACAAAAACAACACACTCGGCTAGAAAGAAAAACACGTAAAATGTAATGATTTTAATAATACCATTTTTTAAACTTTATTCCACTATTTTTTATTAAGACCTGACCAATTTTCCCCTATGACGGACGTCTTTAAATTGGTACAATTTTAAGTAAATCTATGCTATATATACTATTCATGTAAATCAAAGATAAATTCAAAAACAACCAACTGTTAAAAATAAAGCTAACAACAATAGATATTATATGAATTGTTTTTTTTTTACAAACAACCCCACAAACGCATCTAAGACATCACTTTGTAACCCGTCCTCCAGAAGGTAATAAAACTACCCAAAGGTATTTTTGAAAGTTATTGTAAAGCCGTCTCTATCAGTCAAAGATATTAGTCAAATATTTTTACAATAATATGAACTCAATAAGTGTCCATTTCGGACATTTTTAGTAAATATAAAATAGATTTACTTAAAATTGTACCAGTCTGAAGACGCCCGTCATAAGGTGAATTCGGTCAATTTTTAATAAAAAATAGTGGAATAAAGTTAAAAATTTTGATTTATTAAATCATTAAAATAGAGTTTCTCCACAAATTAACAGTTTAAAAATTAAAAATAACATAACATGTACTCGTATAATCTATTTTTTTCGGTAATAATTCTTGGAAACCTAAGATTATTTGATGTAATCCCTTTGTGTAATAAACCTTTATTAAAAAAAATGTTGCAAACGGATTTCATGGTATTCATTTTTTACCAGTTCAGTATAGTCAAGATTTAAAATAGCTCGTTTGATGGTGTATTGTCCAGATGTACATAGTTTATGTCTAAGTAACATCGGTAGACTAAAATATTCCAAGAAGTTTATAAAAAGTGAAAATTTTAATTCTCCTATTTGAAGAATAACTTAAATATTGAGATTTTTTCGTACGAAGCAATCACATGGTGGTTGGACATTATATTAAATAAAAGAATACTTTGTTTTAAAACCACAGAATTTATTATGATGAAGGCCAACCGGTTTAATAGCTTTATATGTGCCCTGACGGCACATGGATCCAAGCGAAACCGGTTGGCCTTCATCATAATAAATTCTGTGGTTTTAAAACAAAGTATTCTTTTATTTAATAAATATTGAGAATTTTCAAGAAGAAATTAAAAGATTATTTTAATGATAATGAAAACCTTAGAGATTTTTTATTATCATTTTCTAGGAAGCTTTTTTTTTACAATACCACATACTCGTATACGAGAAAATTTATTTTGATTGACGGATCGGTAGCTGAGTGGACAAACGCGTCGGATTCCCACCCGGGCGTCGTGGGTTCAATTCCTCTGCTGGCTAAGTCCTCCATCATTGCACAAGCAACATTTTCCTCTTATTATGATGGCAGTTTTTCAAATATTGTTTTAATAAAAAAATAAATATGGTTTTTCGTAACCCGGGAATGTTTGTCTTTCTTTAAAAATAAAAATTACATCACAAACATCGGAAATAGGTTGGCAGCGGAAAGATTTCAGAAATCAGTAAATAATAACACAACTTGTCGTTTAGCGCTCAAAACAGCCTGATCCGTTAATTAGGTTATCGCCTTTCATCTGTCAGTAATCCGAAGAGAAAGCACACAACCCAACCCTCGATTTAATTTCACTGCGGAATATTTAAGTAACCATTACTGACCCTTGTCAGTTCCAAAGTTATCGAACGATTAATGAATCAACCGCGATGGACGCAAGGGTCAAAATCCCTTATATTGGGGTATTTATAGCCCCCATTGTTTCTCCTTAAATAGGGGTAGATATTACAACCCCAACATTTTGCATTGATGGGTTGGCACGGGGGTGGTTAATGGTCTAAGCATTAGGAGCTAAGGATATGACTTGTATCCGATTCATTACTGATTCCGAGAAAGTTACAAGTACAAAGCAACAGATGTCTAGCAGCTAGCAGTTAGCGGCTAGCAGCCAGCGGTGGATACGTTTCAGACAGTTAATCCTATTTAAAATTATGCTTTCTACGCAGAATAGTGGTAAAAGCAGTAATAATTCTCAACTGAATCAAACGATGTGTTTCCTTTTTGCCGAATAGGTGCCTTTAGGCCCATTTGACTTATTCTCGAGGGTTTGAAAGGTCCCCGCTAACTGACGGCCTTTGACGGTCTCCATGGTCGAGTGGTAAGACGCTCGACTATGAATCCAAAGGTCGCGGGTGGAAGTGCGCCCGGCGTGCGTCAATAACTTTTATTTAATTGATATGTGTCATAATACATTTGATTCATACAAAATAATATAAAGTTTATTTGCGGCACGTTTCAGAGTGGTAAATACTCTAAGTATCGCACTGGTATAAGACCAACTTTCAGAATTGAAACGTTTCTTAAAATGGCTTTAGCCGTGTTTGGTGACCTGATCTGAATAGCCAGGTACTTCCCAACCTTCCGCTTCCCCATTTCCTTCCCTACCTTCAACCTCACATCATACTCAATTGGCGATGCCATAGTCTCACTGTCTCTAGACGGTTAAAAGGGTAGTTGGGACTCTTGTGCGGTGTTCACTATATATATATATATTTTTTTTTTGCTTTCGATCCTTGGCCCGTATCAGCGTTTGGTCCAATTTTAATTACCATTATGCGTTACGGCTGAGCACCGTCAAGTTTTTATGTTTAGTTTTATTTATTTTGTGTTAGCTATTTGTACATTAAAGTTTACAAAAAAACTTATTACAACTCATACTTTTTTACAATATTAAGTAAAACTTATTATTATTACTTCTATACTACTTGATATTACATACTGATGTATTTTATATAGTTCTTACAAACTATTTTAAATGTATTAATTAGTGTATTTTTGTGAGTTTCCGGCAGCGCATTATAACATTTCATCCCTTTATAAAGTGAACTGTACGTATTAGGTTTATTATTTTTTAGTAGTCTGATTTCTTAACACATCTTTGTATTATATCTGTGAATATTTACGTTGTAAATAATTTTGTCAGAAAAATATTTTGGTAACAAGTATATCAAGATATGACCAAATGGTTAAACGGGCCGAGTAGCGATGATTAATATAGACCTTGATAAGTTTAAAAACAATTGAATATGATAGGGGTTCAAGTAGGTTTTAGACAATTTTTAAAATCTTTCATTCCTTGATTTGAAAATATGTTCTACTCCTTACAACAAATTCTTTGTAATATACATACAAATGGTCCGGAGTCTATTACAGGAAGTAAAATTATATTAAAGATTCATTCGCAACTGCCTTGCAAACGTTATCTGTTACCTCGTCTCATTGTGTCCGCTCCGGCTATACAATATTCAAGTCTTTTAGGAATATAACGGAAATGGAATTTCGCTTGAAATTTGTTTGAACTTTGTCAGCATTTTAAATCATTCATTTTGTTTCCGGTGACACCCACGTTGAAAAAATCTAATTTTAATCTCACTGTAATGTAGGCACACATTTCTAAAACGCATGGTTAATTCATAAATTTTCGCAATTTCGTTGAAGAAATTTACATTGCATATTTTCTAAATGTCTCATCGAATTTAATGTTTCAAAGACCCAATCATGTGTGATTACGACTGAAAAAAGATCCAAATGACAATTTAGTCTCCTTCAATGGAAGAAATCTTCCCAACAAGCTTTCCATTGACATGCTAGGTGTAACCTTTAGTGACCAGGTAAGGCACGGGGGCTCCATCGAAGCTAGAGTAAAGTGAGCGACTTAGAAGTTGGGCATACTGTACAGGGCCCGCAAATACTTCAATAGTACACAACTGTCACAGCTGACCTTGTACACATCGCAAGGGCGCCCCACTGATGAATTTGGCAGCCACTTCTAGTATAGAGCCCCTAAATGCCTGAAAAAAACCTTGATGCTGTGCAGAAACGGGCAATAAATACACGGATTATTATCTTTAGATCTCAGACGTCAATAAGGAATGTTGTCTTTGTTTAACTGATATTTCAATGGGAGATGCTCCGAGGAACTTGCATTATTGATCCCTTCGGCAACGGTGCATAGTCGGGAAACTCGCCAAATGCGCGCCCAACATTTGTTCACAGTTGACATTTAATACGGACGAGAATATCATGAGAACGGGTCGCTTTTACGACTCGTTCTTATGTTTAACAGCTAGGCTGTGGAACGATTTGCCGGTCTCTATGTTTCCTCCCTCCTACAACATGGGCCTCTTCAAGACCCAGGTTTAGTCCTTCCTTTCCTCAAAAAGACCCTCCACACAGCATCACCAAATATGACAAAGGCCCCAAGTGAAATTATTTTCCACAAAGCCTCCTGTGTGAAGTTAATATAAAAAATGTTAAATCTGTGTAATAATTATTAAAAACTTAAATTCAACCTTCAATCAATGTAAATATCTCCATCTAAACAAAATCCTCTTACGTATTTATCAAAATAAACCGCAAGAAAGTAATAAAAACTTTTGACCGAATTCCTTTCCATAAATATCAGATTACCCCCTGAAATACGATTAATAACAAAAATATGCATCAATTGAGCATGAATTCGTTTTACTCCATCATTACGTAACTTTTTTCTAAGGGAGTAATAAAAAGCGAAATCGTTTATTAAAAATCAATTTCTTCTACTGAAAATGTAAATTGCTATCTGCTTACAAAGGAATCAAAATACACGTAACATGAATGAAGATTTAATGGTTTCCCATATTAACCCAGATATTATACAAAATATCATTACTTAAGTTTAAAAAGCTCCGGTCTAAAGATACCGATAGCAGAATGAAACTCGTTCAGTTAAATAGGCAAGTAGAAAAAGTTTCAAAGTGTTTTTAATCACAATAGATCGACTAATATACTAACCTAGAAACCTTTAACATGATACAAAGAAAACAAGGTCTTTTATGTTTCTTATTTATAGGCTCATTGCATTTTTATGAGCATCTCTAGGCGCAAAATGCAAAACTTTTTGTGGGATTGCATTAATGGGCCAGTGCTTTCTGAGTTTTGCCATTTTGTGTTCACTTTATTAAAAAACTCCCCCCTTTATGGTTGATAGAGCAGTTGAGAGGACTTTTGTTTTGTATAAATAATTTGCGAAGAAATAAGAGGAAAAGTTTAATTATTCTTTTGAAAGCTGCAGTGTTTGAAAAGAATATGGATCTTAAAGAAAAATTTCTCTTAGGATATAAAAGTTTTTAATATTTGTTTTTTTTTTTAAATATTTTTATAGAACTTTATCATCCATCGCACTAACATATAAAACGTTTTTTTATAGTTTTTGTGTTCAATTTGTAGAACTCCATTTTAATTTTTTAAATTAAATGTAATATTATTATTATTGAGTTCTGCTATTTTAAGTTTTTTGTTTTTAGTGACAGCTGTTTCGGCGTATAAGGCCATTATCTACAGTATTATTATCAAACAGTTTGATTATGGTCTTAAACGCCGAAACAGCTGTCACTAGGAACAAAAAACTTAAAAAAGTAGAACTCAATAATAATAATATTAAAAAAAAGTTTATAAGCAGTTAAAATATTGAAAGTGAATACCCTACGAGCGTCCAAACTGCTCCCAACCATTTGGAAATTTTGAATTGGTTAGATTTAAAAAAAAAGTTTACTCGGGTAACTTAATGCTCTCACTGAGTTACCTGAAACGACAAAAAGCTAAAACATTCCCGAGATTGAGTCGCTTGAGTCAAGCTTTCTCCCAAATGGTAAACATATTTTAAATGGCTGAAGGGCCACAATATTATTCAGAATCTAACGAGAGTCAGAGCATTCAATACTGATTTTTTTGTTGATATAAACTGCATATTTAACTATTTTTTTACCAAAGTATCGCTTAATCTCTTTTGCCTTTCCAGCAACGGTATATAGACGCATACATACCTGGCAGGTCACTTCAGAAAAATACAAATATTAAAGTTATTTCTTCTTTAGAGAAAGATACAGTTTTGCACTCGGAGGACATGTTATTGGCGAAATTATAATAGATATTTATTTATTATAAATAAATAAATAAATTAATAATTTTTTGTTTTTTATTGTTCGATTTCAAGGTATGAGAGAAATTTTTATAATGAACTTTCTTGAATTTGGAAAACAGTACAGTGGTTTGATTACAATGCATATATATATTATCTAAAGATTATTTGCTCAATAATATTAAGAGAGATTATGGTGAAAAGCTTCCACTGACATTCAATTAGATGCATTCAATTTGCATGAACCCTATTCGTTTCAAGTTTTTGAGTTCAACAAACAAACAAAAATAAACGACGGATAATATAAAAGTGGTGACCCCAAATTCGCAACCTCCCACGGGCAAACGAACACCCCCTCCCCCAGGCACACCCCTCCCCCAACCGCCCTCATCCGCCCCCAACCTCAGAACAGTGATTAATGATCGAGCGTTGTTTGTAAAGTCAGAAATCACTTATCATGACACATCTTGTTAGGGCGGAAGCATCGGATACTTGTTAACCAAATTATTTTTACATTTTTGAAACGGATACTCATCGGGGCGTAAATACGAAAATTCAAATTTAGAATGGAACACCGCCGTTGCAAATTTGTAATTAAGTGGAAATACATAATCTTGGCAGTTTTTAATTACGTGATAGAGTGGTGGCTAATTTTGAGTAATGGGAATTATTAATGTTTTTTTGGATCAATGGTTTTACGATGAATGGTTATACATCTCGGGTGCTACAAATCACAAATCACAAATGTTCACCTTTAAAAGTGAATCATTGCTATTTTAACCATTTCCTGATGGTACTTGACTGAATATTTTTTTTTTACTTTTGTTTTAAATACGTCTCAGAATTGCTGCAAGATATTTGTTTATAAATATTTATGTAACGCAAAATAATATCAGATAACACAAAAACAGAAGTGATACATTATGTTGTCCTAGTATATAATTTTTTTTAATATCTAAATTTTCACTATAACGATTTACCCCAATGACGTTACCAATATATAGACACGTTATAGCCTTAGAAAATTAACACAAAATGTGACAAGTAACAAAAACACTTACGTTACCAGTAAATTCATCATTCAAATATCGGTCATGTATCATCATGGATGACAAAGATAGACATTCATAGATATGTGTGTACGAACGAAACAGATGTAGGATCGGAATGCTTTGGTAAAAATGAGATAGCACATCGCTTACGCGAAGACGTCTTTATGTTGGTCAACAATGGAGATAGTTGTGCTGTCTATAATAATAAGTAATTTGCGCGTACTTAGAAATGAAATGTTATTCCTTGGCTTTAAGTAGTCTTTGCAGTGTAATTGAAACACTTTCTCATTGCACACGAGGGCATTTTGGTATAGTAAACGACCACAAGCGACGCGTGACAGTTATAATCCGCTTAAACACCGAGCACACCAACTAGCGTGGTTTTTTACCCTCATAAAAAGCTGTGCTTGTGTGTATGGGGGGTGTTCTTTATTTAGTTACTAAGAAACTGTTGTAAAATGTAAAGAGTATCGACGTATCAGTGCGAATGGCCAAAAGAGGAACTGACGATCGAACTTTTTTTTGCACTGTATCTGTAAAGTCCCGACGGCACAGGTAAGTTTGTTCATCTGTGAATGGAAAGGTTTCTGGTTCAATAACATCAAAGGATATCGCTAATATTGGAATAGTTTAAATTTATTTTTATAGTGAATACCGTACAACAGTCCCAACTGCTCCCAGCCGTATAGAGCCAAGGAGACTCTGGCATCCCCAATCAGGGTATGTTGTGAGACTGAAGGTAGTGGGGAAGAGAAGGATATGGAGAAGAGGAAGGTTGGGAAGTACCTGGCTAGAGTATCCACTACTCTGGAACGTGCCTCAAATATACTGTATATAATTTTATATGAATTAAATGTGTTATGGCCTTGGAGTAATAATGTATGGAGAGAAAGCTAATTCTTTTTACCCAACCTATACAAACTTGCGATAAATCACTTTCTCCGGGTTTTTACGTCATACACCATGAGAGAGAAAGAGACAACAAAAATGACACACCGCTTTTATGTACTGTAATGATGATCTTGGTCTCCCGCGTCTCCGAGGACTCCGCCCACATGTTTCCATTTGCGACTAAACTCGACATAAATAAACGTTTTTTTAGGTTATATGCTATTTTATATTTGTTGTTAACAATACTGTGAAAAAGTGGTTATGGGAAAAAACAAAAACATTGTGTCGACAAGTGCTATAAATGGCTGTTTAAGTACCCTAGCCCTAGTCCTAGCCACACCCAGGTCTACCGAGTCCGGCAAAAATCATCAAAAACTGACTACACTGCCTTGGATAGTTACCACTCTATGTACTCTAAGGTTATGACACATATTAATTCTATAAAGTTATTTGCATACACCGGGATTGAACCCGCGACCTCTAAAATAGTAATAGTACTTGCATACATAATTTAGGAACAGAAATCTACTTCTCGAGCAACCAAAATTCAAGGACGGGGAGTTTTGGCGCTTTGAAATTTTCATATTCAGTTAGGACTCACTACGTCAACGTAACTATTTTAAGCGAGCAGCCCCAATTATATGATGATATTTGATGTTTTGAAATATAAATTTAACGATCTATAAATAAACATGACGCAATATTGTTTATAATTTCTATTTCAAGTGCTAAATAAGAATAATGATAATTATAATAAATGGATAACTTTTATAGCGCCGTTTTTGTGGGAATATCACCTCGAGGGCGCTTTACAAATTAATTTAACTAACCCATAATTTATCAATTAAGCTTATAACTAATAACTTACAGTTATGATTTATTACTAATGGCTTACAACTAATATTTTTAACTAGTGACTAACAATAAGGACTTATAGCTTGTGACTTACCACTGAGTATGACTTATAACTAGTGACATACATCTAAGATTTCATTATTATTACTTCATTACCTCTTCATTATTGCTCCACATTTGCATTACTGTTCAACGATTCTTTTCTTGTGTAACGACATATAATAGAACAAGTTTCAAATTTTCCAAAAAGAGCAATGAGAATTATACTTAGGCAAAATAGATACTCAAAAGTAGTAAAAATGTTAGACGAACTAAATTGGCCAACAGTGAAACAGATGCTGAAATTAAACACATTAATATTTATAGATAAAATAAATACATAAAAAAACTACTTCTTACCAAATAATTTACAACGTGGATATTCACAGACATAATATAAGGAAATGCAAAGAAATCACACTACCAGAAAGAGTAAATTCAATAAACAAAAACAGTTTACCCTTTAAAGAGATTAAATTTTACAATGCGTTGCCGGAAACCACGAAAATTATACTATGGAACAAATTAAAAATAGCCTGCAAGAACCATATAAAATACATTAGTATGTTATAACAAGTAGTGTATAACATTAGTTGTGACATCGTCTCTAGAAATGGCGTGAAACTCTAGGTGTTTATCTAAATGCAGATCTCTCACTCAGATCCCAGATAAACAAAACAGTGAGCGCAGGTCTCTTTAACCTGCGTCAAATTAGCATTAACATACCAATAAGAAAATCAACGAGGAGGATAAACAATATTTTTAGTATTAGAGCCTACCACACAAATACAGGATATTTCTCTCCTTTGGCGAGAACATTAAGAAACTACAACACAATTCACTGCACAAACAATGAAGTAGACATTTTTATTGACACGATAAATAAATTTAAAAAAAAAATTCTGTCAATCATATCAAGCTGATATTGTAATGATGCCCTTCAGTTATGGATTGGTTATATGAAGTACCAAACAGCTAGTAAGCATCTCTTCAGTACAGGTGCCAATAATCCATAAATTTATGTTCTACCTTGTATACTATTATTCTTTTGATTTTGTTTGTTTTTCATTTACTTTTGAATTTTTCACAAAACTTTTACTTGGTAACTTACTATTGTTAAATATTCCAATTAAATAACCACTCATGTATATATGTTTTGGGCATCATGCCTGTTATATGTACTAAAATGAAATAAAATAAAAAATAAATAAAAAATTAAATCCAGATGTTGGTAAGCTCTTACGTTGTATCACGACTCGATCACTGCAACGGCAAACACTCAAGTCTCCTCAAAATAGTGTTTAAATTAAAGCTAAGCCAGGTGGTGAAGCTTATCTAGCCATAAAACTAACGTAAATTATAGAATACATTTAGGACGGCCACAATAATATTATTAACACGCAGTAGGTGCGGTTTTCGTTTGATCGAAATGAACATCACCAGTAACACGTTCAGTTTGTTGTCAATATAACAACATTAGCACACAAACCAGCAATATATGATACGCTAATGAGATGGAACAGCCGGTGCGGTGCAATAATATCTCGTTAGGATCAGGTTTAATCCCCGGGCGTTATAACGGCGTATAGCGGCTTTATAACGGCCGTAAAACAGCAGATTTCCACGTTTCGAGGATTAAGCGTTTATCATTTCAACTGTTGAAAAAGCACCCAGATTCAATATGGATAGTGGACTTAACTCTCGGTTATCAGATGTGTGTTTCATGATTAGCTAATAGTAAGCACAAGCCGTTTATGAGCATAGGCAAATAGAGAGATAGAGATATTGTAAAAAATATTAGTTTTGAATTATTCGAAAATCATTGTCAGAAAGCACTTTGTTCATAACAACGTATTTTCATTTGTTATTTGACCCTTTGTAGGATAACTTTAAAAATAAATACTTAATTTTTTTATGTAAAAAAATGTGGATATCCGGAAAGAATGCAAGGCTGATGAAGCGTAATTATAATAATCAATAAAGGGACACTTAGATGGTTTGGGTATGTAGAGCGAATAAACGAAGAACGGAGTGTGAAGAGAATAAATGATGCGAAAGTGAATAGAAGAAGAAGTCGGTGACGCCCGAGGAAGACATGGCACGATCAAGAGAACCAAATACTTGAATCGGGCCATTCGAAGAGTCAGAATAACGGAAGAGTATGTATGAGACGATGTATGAACGCGAATGAAGCTAGGAGTGTGTACCGAGTCAGAGTTGTATGGCGGTGCGTCCTCTATGCCTACCCCTACGGGGAAATAGCGTGATGGTTAGTTAGTTAGTTAAGAAAACTTTTTTTTTAATGTATAGTCCATAGGGGTGTTTATAACTTGTAAAATTAAAGAACTGTAGACCTTAATGTTGCCGGTCTCAAAACAATCCGTTTTTGGCTGATGACCTATAAAAGATTCAACTTTTTTTTTTTAATTATCATATTAAACATAGATTGAATACCGAGCATACATAGTCGTGAAAAAACCTCCGCTTGTGGAAAAATGTTGGGCACGCGTTTGTAGTACATCCCGTCGGTGTACTAATTCCAGATGAAATTAATTCCGCTAGCTTTTCGAAAAATAAAAAAAATAAAATAAAAAAGAAAGTCAAACATTCCCGGGTTATGAATAATTTGAGACTGTTTGAAAAACTCCTACTACCATAGTCATAAGCGGAAGATTTTGTTTGTCCAACGATGGAGGACTTAGCTAGCAGAGGAATTGAACCCACGACGCCCGGATGATAATCTAACGCAATTGTCCACTCAGCTACCAACGGGTCAATTGAAATACTAGTAGAGGAAATTCATCATTCCTATCTGATATTTATATTCTAAAGAAAGCGTCTGTCACTATAAGAGTGTCTATGAAATAGATTGCTTATTTTTTTCAGGTATCCAGACCAAATGTGGCTAGAAAACTAAACATTAAGGCACACTTATGTATGCACCCTAGTAACGCTCGTGTAAATTTCTACTTTATCCAACATATACTATTTTTTCTCTTGAGCGCAAAATTTTTCCGGACATGGGTGATGCAAACCCCACTTAAAACTGTAACATGTAAGTCCATTACGAACTATAAATAATGAATCTTGCTTAACATAGAAACATTGTCAGTGTGTACTTCTTACCCGTATTGCGGGTTGTGAGTACTTGCTAAATATTAGATGTTGAAGTGACTTTTTGCGACTATTCATGCAATCTGGTGACTGACAATCTGGTCATTACGATTCACTCAGCAACTTTACATTTCGATACAAACACAGGATGCCTAAACAAATTTTGTTAGATTTAAATTAAGTTTGGCATATTCCAGACATGGAAGAGTATACGTAATAGGTACTTCCCTTTTTTGATTCCAAAATACCGATAGGTATTTTCCATTAAGTATCCATTCTTGTTCTATAAGTATGTTTTTGTATGTCTATTAATATTTTCCCATAACTATTAATTAACATAAAATCAGAGTGGTATATGCTATGAGTATCGCCCTGGTGAAAGATCGCCATTCAGAATCGAAACGTTGCTTGAAATGGCTTGAGCCGTGTTTGCTGACCAGATCTGAATAGCTAGGTACTTCCCAACCTTCCTCTTCCCAATCTCCTGCCCCTCCCCACTACCTTCAGCCTCGCAACATGCCCCTATTGGGGATGCCATAGTCTCACCGGCTCTAGACGGTTGGGAGCAGTTGAGACTCTCGTGCAGTATTAATATAAAAAAAAACAATCAAACAAACAAACAAAAAACAGACACACATCCACACCTCACAATGTAGGAGGTCACAGAAGGCCATAATGTCTTCATGTTGGACATATGGCCGCTTCCACCTGTATAGGGTTTTCTATGGTTTTCCCTATTACCATGGCGAATGCGGTGGAATTCCTAAACATAGGCCATTGCCGAGCACCTTCCCATCCCCACTCAACACAAACAGACTTATATATATATATATATATATATATATATGCCACAATGCTGTGTTAAGAAGGAGAAGACGCCCAGATGAGCCGGTAATATCATGTAATTTTTTGTAGGGTTTTTAGGAACAACTTTTTTCCCTGTGTAAAACTCATAAAATTAAATTCAATAGTCACGTAAAAGCATTTTTCCGCCCACATAAGGTAACGAAGTAAGGCGCATAGCACCGTTCTATTGATATAAGAAACAGGAGTTAGAGTCAGTAACTTTAAATGATTCATCACTTAATGATAAATCTAAAATACGAAAAAAATAAAAAATTAAATTTAAAAATCTGGTGACTCTTTGCTGGCTTGTTTGTGATGAAAAATACAGCCGGGTTAAATTGGTTGTAAAAAAAAGAGTTTCAATAGACTCTACGTATACTAAAAATATATATAAAACGTTTTGTTTAACAAATATAACCTACATTATTTGAATATCAAACGAATAATAAAAAGATTAAAATACACAGAAAATATAAAGAATTAGGTCGTCACCGAGACTCAATATGATTTAATAAAAATAAATTTAATTTATTAAAAAAAAAAGATAGATGCTAAACTGTCGATAACAAACGTTTTAAATCCTATGTTTTCTAACCATTATCCGATAGAGTATGAACATAGAGATCAAATAAAAGTTATCCAATCAACCCCAATTCATAAATCCCTCCCTCACTCAATACGTTAAAGTATTGACTCCTTTTACTCTTCCTGGGATCAAGACAAACGTCCCCAAAATGCTTTTGATCAGTGTTATTATTTCTTTGTGCCATTTGTGCTGCGGCTTCCTTTATAGCCTCGAAACCCAAATCTATTCGAAATAAAAATAAACCCACTTACAGGAATACACTTTACTACGCATGTTTCAGGAAAACATTTTCATAAAAAGAAATTGGCTTAGCTGGGGCAAAGAAAAACATTAAATATCTGCCATTGGGGGAGAGGCATATTTTAGTCGAGCTTTATTGAAAGTTTTACGAGTTTTAATATTTATTACGTCCACCTACGTACTGCATATTTAATACAGTGAGACGTTTTATTTTAACGGTACAAATACATGTTTTGGGAAAAAGAAAACTATTTTTTTTTTTAATTTTCTTTCGTACAGAATAAAGATGATGAATTACCTAAATAATCAGTGAGCGATCAATTATCGCTATTTTTACTTAATTCCTCAATAAACAAGAAACGCCTTCTAGATATTGGCTTTGAAGTAAATACATATTTTAACTATGTACAAATTTAAAAATACGTGAAAATATATCAGATCAAAACGTGATTTGTAACTCAAATAAAATCATTCTTTCTTCCTGAAATTTCTTAATAAACGCCTCTATTTTTAACACGCAGCGTATTTTTTTATCATGTGCTATGAAGCGTTGAAATATCAAATTATCTTTAAAAAAATTAAACAAGACACCAAGTTGGAATCTCGACTGATTCCTAGATATAAAATAAATGAAAATACACTTTATTTACTGTGTGAAAATTGATTTAACTTTCGTACATAAAAAGCTTTTTAATGTAACAGATTTGTGGAAATTGTTGTATGGGTGTTATGATGTTGTTTTATTTTGCATTTTCAGTGTAAGGGTTTAATTCTTTTACAAAAAAACAGGACTGTTTTTCATCATATATTCAACATTTTTTATCCACCAATGCTCTACTATTTATTCTAAAATGAATTTTCCTGCATATTTTTATGGTTGACTATTTTCAGCCTTATTTCTCTTACGCAACTTGATGTAATGAATAAAACCAATTTCATTCATATCTCTATGCATAAAAACTCTGTTATATATGGAGGTAAATATAACCATTACCATTCCGACGAACCAATATTGGAATTGGCGTATTTCATAAATATTAATTCATAATATTCATATGCATAAGTTACTGTTACACTTGAATTGCTGAAATTTCCATAGCACGTTTCTACGAAGGAAAATATCCAATTCTATGAAATGGTCTTGGTAACAAAGTCAACATGTTTAATAATTCACTGAGGCCACAACACAACAAACAAAATTCGAAGCTTGTAATTATGTTACGAATAACAACAATAATGATAAACAGTGTTGTTTGGTCAACTATTTGAGGGAGGCTTGATTGAGACGACAAAAATAACCAAAATACATTATAACCAAGTACGAAATTCAAATCGAATATAATTCATTCACTTTTAAACACATTAAAAATGAATTTGAATTGGTACATTGAACGGGGATTTATTTATCGTTTCACATTTTCCTTCCGGGTGTAGAAAGAGGATTTGTATTCATTTTGGCAGTAATACAAATGATTTACATATTATAGTATATAACAAACACCTTGTTATACGGCATTATACATTAATTATAAAGCAGAGTGTTTGATTAACATCACCATTTGTTCATATTCTTAATACTGACAGGGTTTCATATTTCGTATTTGACGGCCTACGTGGTCGAGTGGTAAGACGCTCGACTACGAATCCAGAGGTCGCGGGTTCAAACCCGGCGTGCGCAAATAAATTTAATTTAATTAATGTGTGTAACAACTCATTTGATAATTCTAATATGGTAGATATGCGGCAGAGAGTGGATGATACTCATGGTACCGCCCTGGTGAAAGACCACCATTCAGAATTGAAACATTGCTAGAAATGACTTAAGTCGTGTTTGGCGACCAGATTTGAATAGCCAGGTACTTTCCTACCTTCCCCTTTCTCAACTCCTTCCCTTTCCCACTACCTCCAACTACATAACATACCCCAATCAGGGATGCCATAGTCTCATTGGCTCTCGACGGTTGGGATCAGTTGGGACTCTTGTGCGGTATTCACTATTAAAAAAAGTATTGAGCTTATAAAATCAACCTTATCGGTTAATATTAAGCTACAAAAAAACTCGATTCAAATGGATTAATTGGTACATATGGTAGGTATACAAAATGTTTATACGTAGAGACGTAAAACAAATATAATTATGAACATTTCAAGACGTGAGTTCGATTCATGTTAAGTATTATAAAGATACGTTAAAACATTTTGATTCGAATTGATATATATTTGCGAATAAAATTGTTTACATTCAATCCTCGAACGATGCGTTCTAATAATTTATTCGGTTCTAGACGAAATTTCCGAAGATTCGTTAAAAAGTAAGGAATCATTCAAATTTACTAGTACATTCGGTATTTTGGAAGGTCAAATATTATAAACATTCAGTTGTGATAAAATCATAAACTATTTTGACGGATTTGAGCAAACTCATTAGTAATGGTTTTGAGTGAGGGGCTTGTTTGCTGGAGGAGTTGAATCGGTTACATCAAGTTATCGTTGAATGATTATTACGTTTCCAAATTACGAATATTATTTTCAAATCAAACTCACTGTCTTGGAAAAGGTCTTGGAATGTTTCTGTTTACGTTTATAGTTAACTCAGACGGTTGACAATAATTTTCAAACATAATCACACTGATAATACAAACAAAGTTTATATTAACGCTTTAGCCGGTTTGATTATTTTTTTTTTAAATACATTATTAATTATCTTTATTGTATACGCCCGCGAGGGCTTTTACATTAAAGGTTTACAATAAACAGTGAAAAAATGAGAATTATATGCACAAACAAAATAAGGAATAGTTGTAGAGTGGTAAAAAAATAGTGTTTAAATACATAAAAATATTATTGATTAAAGAAATATGATGTTATAGCCTTCTTGTATCTACGTTCCGTGCAGTTAAATACATAAGCCACCTCTGCGTATGTATTACCAACTACATGCAATCTAGGAATTTTAATAAATTTTTGCAAAATAAAATATCTCTTTTGTTGGCGTAAATAAGAAATTATCCAAAGAAGCGAAGCTAGCAGTCCACAATAAAGTGCTTATACCATATGGCAGTGAGGCATGGAACGGGCAGAGGAAGGATGAAAGTAGACTGAATGCTGTGGAAATGAGATCCCTGAGACGTATGTGCGGTATAACCATGTATGACCGTATTAAAAATGTAGATATCCGGAAAGAATGTATGACTAATGTAAGCGTAATAAATAGGATCAAGAAAGGGACGCTTAGATGGTTTGGGCATTGAGAGCGAATGAACGAAGAAAGGAGTGTGAACAGAATATATGATGCGAAAATGAATGTAAGAAGAAGTCGAGGACGCCCGAGAAAGACATCGCACGATCAAGTAAATCAAATACTTGAATCAGGTCATGCGAAGAGTCAGAATAACAGAAGAGCATGTATGAGACGATGTATGAATGTGAACAAAGCAAGGAGTGCCACGACAGAGTTGTATGGCGGTCCGTCCTCTCTGCCTACCCTTGCGGAGAAACGGCGTGATGGTTAGTTAGTTTTTCTTAAGGAGGTTGAGTACCGGTAAGGCTGTAGCTAAAACATACGTTCTGTTTTAGAATAAAAATTATAAATACAAAAAAAAAACACTGCCATCTATTCTATTGTGAGAACGGCGGAATTAATTAATTATTTATACTGAAATAAGTATTATTTATACTAAAATATGTATTTTTCAATTTTAGAATGTCAAGTGCTCACAACTGAAATCATATTGTTTTATTAATATGTTGATGTAAATGGAACACTGTGCCAATTACAAAATAAATTATTATATTTACGAGGAAAATTGGTATCCCAGACTGATTACAGGGTGGCTCTAAACGTTTCTCTGTGGGACCGTTTTCCAATACTGGGATCGGAAATCAATTGCCAAGTCTCTAAGGTGTGTGCGAAGATTGGTGGGTGTGGTTTGGCTAGGAGTGGGGTTTACAGGGGTGACCAAGTCATTTACATATTCTACCCAAATCAGTATTTTAAAAATCATTGAGCTAATAACTTTTTTTTTTGACGTCCGGAAAGAATGCAAGGCTGATGTAAGCGTAATAAATAGGATTCAGAACGTGACGTTTAGATGGTTTGGGCACGTAGAGCGGATGAACGAAGAAATGAGTGTGAGAAGAATATAAGACGTGAAAGTGAATAGAAGAATCGTCTCGAATAACATTTTTCACCATTTTACAGACTAAAACCATTGTTGTTAGTACAGGGAGCACCTAGTATTAAAAATTACTTACATTGCTTGACGGAATTAAAATAAACTTGGAAAAAAATCCATAAGCGATTAGCCACAATAATTTTTCGCGATTTTTCACTTTTTCTCCAACCAACCATCACGACATTTCTCCGCATGGATAAGCAGAGATGATGGACTGCCACATAATACTGTTTTTGTACACACTCTTTTTTTTCATTCACATTTATGTTTTATCTTATACATACTTTTCTATTATTCAAAACCGTTTTCACATGTAATATAAAGAAATCTATATATTTTAATAATCATTTCAACGATTTTTTAATACTTTCTTTTCCAAATTCTCCTTTCTCCCTCCCTTTTCTCCACTCATCCAAATAAACCCCTATCGACGACAATATATGCCTTACTTACTTTGACAGCCTCCGTAGTCGAGTGGTTAAGACGCTCGACCATAAATCCAGAGGTCACGGCCTCAAATTTCAGCGTGCGAATATAAGATTTATTTCATTCACATGTTTTATTTGACAATTTATTCAGATAAAATAGTACAAAGTATATTTGCGGCACGTTTCAGAATGGTAGAGAATCATAGTATCGCCCTGGTGAAAGACCACCATTCAGATTCGAAATGCCTTGAAATGCTTGAAATGGCTTTAGCTGTAGTGACTAGATATGAATATCCAGATATTTTACAACCTTCCTCTTCCCCACCTCCTTTCCCTTCTAACTTCCTTCAACCTCACAACATACCCTAATCGGGTACGCCATAATCGCATTGGCTCCAGACCGTTGGAAGTATTTGAGACTCTTATGCGGTATTCACTTAAAAATATAAAAACTATGAAAGTTACGATTAATAGATATATCTGTTTCCTTTAAACGTAACTATAAAATAGTGTTTAAAGAATTTGAAAAGTGGGTAGGTACTTATGGAATTTTTATTTATGCTGTGAATAAATAATTTTTTATTAATTTATTTTTTCCAACTCAAAAGTATCATCTGGTCACCCGAGGGATGCTGCCCCTCCCTCCCACAACAGGGAGAATGAGGCCCAGAACGGCGCCAGACAGCCAGGCGCCCGCCGGTGAGAACGGCTGCACCCCTGTGCACTGGGCGCCCGGACTAAGTAATGCACCCCTGGACCCACACCCACCCTCTAAGTGCACCCCGCTACACTCCTGCTAACCCAAATTACGGGTTCGGATGTGATGTCATCAGAGAGTGATGGGATGTTTTATGTTTCTATTGTGATATTTATTTATTGATTCTACGGAAAAATATTTTTGAAAACAGATATTTGAAATTTTACGTCTTCCTCGACAGTGGTAAAATATTTGACTCTGAATATTCTTCGGTTCAAAACTTGTCGTAAACAAATGTTTTCCACTTTATGTTGTTATAAAATAAAATATATAAAAAGGTTATATCTTGATATTAATTAATGGAATAATATCAATGACCTTCAATGAAATATGCAACAGAAAAAGACACAGAATATAAAAAGAATCAGGTCGCGACCGAGATTTGAACTTGAAATCTCTACTCTATCCGGGAGTAATGCCTCTGCCAATTATGTTACCGAAACCTTTTCAGAAACCCGCATTTTAATCAATCTCATATTTTATTTAAAATTATCAATAAATATATTTTATAATTTCTGCCGATAAAGGCTGTCATTTTTTAAATGGTATAGTAGAGATAAAGTAGATGTTCCGAGTTCGAATCTTGGTCAAGACATGATTTTTTTTTGGCTTCTTTGTCTTTTTGTGTTTCGTATATTTTTTAAGGTTATTGATATTATTTCAATAATTAATATCAAAATAAATAAAAAAATAAAAAAGCACTAAGTTTTAAACATAATTCTGATACGAACGTAAACTCTTATTTACAGAGTGGAAGATATCCAAAACGTGTTTTTTTAATAGATTTGCCAGTGAAACTCAGTTTAAAAGTAGCCTAAACGAATAGATTTGCCAGTGAAACTCAGTTTAAAAGTAGCCAAAACGAATAGATTTGCCAGTGAAACTCAGTTTAATAGTAGCCTAAACGAATAGAATGGGCGCATTTTTAAAATCTAAATGATACACTTTTGCACCGTTGGGGCATCTGTTTAAATGGAAGCATCTCCGCTAGTGGTTGAAATCTAAAAATGATATCCGCCATTATTTAAGCTCATCAATAAATAGTACCCAAAAAAACACACTTTTTGTCTTTCTAATACAAGTAATACTACAAATGATTTATCTCTAAGTTTTACACGAGTAGTTTGAAAAATGGCTAGGGTTTTCAGTGAATACAATTATTGATCATTAATCATTAACATTCTTTATGAAACGCAAACTGGAATTTTAGGTAAAACGTTAAAAAAATGCCTAGGCTGATTTTAAAAACTGCACCTTTTACTGACATTTTAGTCTGTTTTTCATAGAATTTGAAAGATTACAGTTAAAAAAAATTATTCACATAAAACCTAAGGCATTTTCATAATTAGCCATCTAAAATTAACAGATATGTTATTTGTAGTATTGTTTGTATTAGAATTAAATAAAGTTTAGTACCATTTTTGAGTATTAAGGCTTAAACACAGGAAACAAAACCACACCCTCCAACCTGACAGAACCAATTTTACGAAGAAATAAATTGTAATTTGCAGGAAACGAATCCATTCCTTCTCTCCTAATCGATAAAAAGGTAGACTATGTTACATTTATCTCTCAATTTTTCAATTTTAATAAAAAAAAACTGACACATGACGTAAGGGCGAAGTGTAAATTTCTCTAAAATCGACATATGAATAATTCCACTTAGCATTAGGCAATACGTATTGATTTAGAAAAACAAATGATGATAGGATTATATAAATGTCTGAAAAGAAGAGAGTATGAAAAATGATTTATTTCATTTTATTTTCGAATTATATTAAATACAAGATTTTTTTGTAAAAATTATTATAATTTTTTTTTTTAAAGAAAGACAAACGTTACCTGGTTAAAATTAACTTGGCATAATTTGAAAATATCCTACTGGTATCATAATAAGCAAAAATTGTAGCTTGCGCAATTAAGAAGGACTTAGCCAACAGAAGAATTGAAGCCACGACGCCCGGGTGGGGATCCTACGCGTTTCTCCACTCGGCTACTAACCGGTATTCCTTCCAAACTTTTTGTTTAGTGCTTTCCTTGAAGGAAAATATGAAAGAAAACTTATGCATAACATAAGAGTGAAGTATCAATATACCCATGTGACTTTGATAACATTTTAGTACTAGCTAACCACTTGATTATGAATAAAATTAATACTGGATACAATTTTATAAGCCAATGAAATTTATTTTAAATGGACAGGTCAAATTCATAGCAGCAAAGTCAAAAATGTAAATTGAAATCCACTTTGAAAATTAGGATCGACCGTAAACCATTTACTTTGTGTCATGTCTGTACCTCGGAAGCATCTGTAATCGCCCACACTCGACCACGTTTTCCCGGAAAATGGTGGAAATGCCCCAATAACATCCAACTTTCCGCATCTTACCCTGAAAGTGGCCTTTTACAACACGGTGTATTTCGCTTTACCGCAGGTATAACTTATAACAGGGTGGCCAACAGGTCGGACGCGAATCAGTTTTGTTTTGATGTTATTTTCCACGCGTGTCTATTCAATTGAATGCTGTCCCGTGTTGCCGTTCCTACCGTTTCAGTCGTAGATATATAATATGAAATTTACATTTCTGCAGTTTGGGTTGAAATTATTTTAATTCTCAATATTTACGCTTTAAAATAGACTTACATAAAGAAGCTTCCAGGAGAAAAATCCTTTCTCGTATTTCGTTTACAATCATTCGAGCTTTCGAATTCGAGTTTTCGGATTCACTTTCTGAAATCTGAAGAAGAATTTCTCAAGTTCTTTCGATTTTTTTTTTTTTTTTTTTAAAGAGTTAAACATATCTTCACAATTGTTTAACTATAAATGTCACGTCATAATATTAAATAAAGACCATATATAATTATGTTATTTAATACTTGTGTTGGATTTCAAAGTGAAAATTTGTTAGGTTCTTACCTTCATGTTTTGTATCCAGTTCTTACCTCATCCAACCATTACGCAATATCGAATTTCGTACAAAACAACATGGTATTCAAAACAAGTGAAAATCGAAACAGAAGAGTTAAATGTGAAAAAATGTGTTTCGTGTTCATTCGTTAGTGTCTCGCTTGGTCGTCGGTTTGTTGTTGTTCTTCAAGTAATATAATATCAAGTGTTGTTTTTGTTGTGATTCTTGTTCGTTTATAATACAATGAGTAATAATAATCAAGAACTTCCACTTCAACTACATCGGTGAGTGAATGGTTTCTTATTTTCCTTTCATCCCAATAATCTTTCCACATCCATAATTAGACACTTGCATCAAGTAGTATAGTTTATCGTTTTACAGTCCACTATTTTCCAAATTCATTTGAAGTTGAAAACACATTCGGTGTTTTATCGCAACTTCGGATCCAACAACTAGCTATTTTTTTTTGGATTATTTCAATAATTATGGAACGTATTACGTTGCACTACCCCTGAATACCTTTTAAAATAAATGTTTTTTTAGTAATACATCGTTTTGACCTCTACGATAGTCGATTGAATTCATTAATTAGGTCTAAATGGGTATTTGAACACAATACAAATTTGTAAGGTAGTTTTCCAGTTTTTTTTTATCGGTCCACTCTGCACATAGCAACCCAGTTTCCATCTTGCCTCATTACCCCCGACAACCTAAAAGAGCTCAGCCAATCTTTCCTTGTTTAACACTCTTCTACCTACGCTCACTTTCTGTTAATTCTAACCGGTTTCCTGCTCTCTTCCGCGCTCCCTTTGGCTTCAATCTATTTTTAACTCCAGAGCAAAGAAATTCGTTTCAACTTTACTGTAGGAACAAGATTTTGCAAGTTTTAAATCTCATTAGACTCTAGATTGCATCCCACGCAGTATGTGATATTTTGAGACTGAATGTGAGGCCATTTGCTAACTACCAAGTCATTTTATGAAAGATAAGCAAATAGGATAGAATGTTACACGGATCCGTCTAGAAGCAAACTTCTTGGTTCACGTACAGTTACTAATATCTGCAGACTAATTATAAAAAAGGTAAGAAAATCATTCCACGAAATGAGTATTATTAGAAACAGAAAAAGATGATGAAAATATTGGGTTGTGGCCGAGACTCAAACTCAGAACCTCCACTCTATCTGGAAGTGGCGCATCTACAACTATGCTATCAGATCCAATTCATTGAGCGTTCTTTCTAATGATCACATACCCAGAAAACATTCTTCTAAGGCAGTCGACTCTTAGATCAGCAACGTCATCGGCTGTCGGAAGGCTGATAGAACCCAAACGCAATCCAAATACTAAGTTTGGAGATCGCGCTTTCGGAGTATCAGGGCCGAAGGCTTGGAATAAACTCCTTCCGGAACAAAGATGTATAACGAGTCCAACAGAATTTCAGTCCAAACTGAAAACTTACTTTTTCAGGCTCTCATATCCTTAAATTCATTAAAAGAATCTCAACATATTCTGTCTCTCGACGAATCGCCTTTAGATATACAAATTTTAACCAAATCCTGTACAGTACGACAAATTCAGAAAGTCCATTTTTTAATTTCGCTCCCATGCCCTATATCGGAAAAAATAAATAAAAAAAGTATAAAATAAAATCACAGTTTTAATTTAAGTTAATAAGTGTGTCTATCTGATGGGATCTGCCAGGTATGTATGTTCCTATATATTTTCTTATTGAAACTAGGCATTATGATCTAATAATAGAAAATAAGATTTGTTCAGCGCCCTTGAGGTGATTTTCCACAAAAATGGCGCTATAAAAATCATTCAAATATTATTATACTTTAATTTTTCCAATATTTTGGCAACCATCTTTATAATCGTGAACAAAATTCTACCTGAACACGATTGCAAACATAAATGGCATCCATTTTTGTTTCACGGTGTCTTTTTCTATGTTTATATTCATTAAATATTGTTAAAATTATTTCAATAATCAATATGACAATGGAGCTTAAAGCTTTAATAATGTAATTTAATTTTTTAAAAGGTATTTTATTTAAACATTAAGACCTTCCACTAATCGAATGACTGCCCTCAGTCACATGTCAATGTCATCATCAGCCTTCCCATCTATCATCAACAAACTTCCTCTAAGTAAACAAACTCGCCCACTTGCTCCAACAAATTAATTATTAACCACCGCTTTGCCCAGTTCACTTTTCAACAATATTTTAAAGAAATTGGTGTTTTTTCTTCAACACTCAAATAAACACATGCAGATTAAAAAAAAACTAAGTACTTCTAAAAACCTGAATACAACTTATAGTGAGGGGATATTTCACTTTCGCTGAGTAAACTGTCAATTAAAGCTACTCGTCGAATAGGCTATTTTAATAAATAAATTTAATTGAATTAATATGTGTCATACAAATAATAAAGTATATTTGTGGCACGTTCCGGAATGGTACATACTCTAAGTATCGCCCTGGTGTAAGACCCCCATTAAGAATTAAAACGTTGTTTGAAATGGCTTAAGCCGTGTTTGGTGACCAGATCTGAATAGCTAGGTACTTCCAAAACTTCTCCTTTCTCATCTCTTTCCCATACTCACTATCTTTAGTCTCACAATATACCCATATTGGGGATACCATAGTCTCACTGGCTCTAGACGGATGGGAGCAGTTGAGAATCTTGTGTCGTATTCACGTAAAAAAAATATCTGGTTCTCCACCGCTAAGTAGCGTTGCTCGTTAAGTAAATGTCCATGTTTGCAGCCATCTTAATTCAATGATTAAAGTTACTTGACGAGTAGTTACTCAACAGATTACACAGAGGTGGTGAAATATCTCCTTAGACTGTTAGTATTAGCGTTACGTCACCTATTGCAGGTGTTTAAAGTATGACACAGTGTTATTTTTTTACAGTCATCTCTCGTATTGAACTGGGCTAGGTTAAAATAGTCTCAGTTAGCACAAAAGATGTGGTTATTATTAAAATTAATGCTTCGATCAATTTTTTTGGCTTAGTATTTATTTATTCAATTTATACGCCCAAATGGGCTTTTACATATGCACGTTTAACAGTGATGTGAGTGTAAATTGTTTGCTCAAACGAAAATTAAGAATGAGTAGTAAACATAAGAATTATGTACATTGTATTCATTTGATTACAATATGTAAAAAATGGTTGAAGATATATAATATTATAACCTTATTGTTTCTACATTCCGTGCAGTTAAATACATCAACCACATCTGTTTTCGCATTACCAACTACAACCAATTTTAGTACAAGCGAGTATTTGTAAGACTCAGTCCTGATATTATTGTTACAACTAAATATAATTTTGGATTGAGTTGTTATCTTTGGTATATGAAAGGCAATAAAGTTAAGTTATGAAACAATTAAACACAAAAAAGCATTTGATGAATTGAAAGCATCGATTTTGTTTACTCACCGAAAACGAATTATTATGATTTTCTGGGAACCATTTTGTTTTGCAACAAAGCAAGTCAGTTCCGCTTGTCGAAGTTTCGAATCAAACATAGGGTATCAACCCCTAAAACTGAAATATTGATCCGAAGTAGTGCCATCGATAGAGTGTTTTCGTTTTCATGAAGACGAATTGAAATTTTATTCCGGTATGCTTTCAAAAATATTATGTAATTTGTATACATTGTGATTTTGTTAAAAACTAGTTTTTTTTTTAAATGTCACTCACATTTTATAACTTAAAAATACATTTATACTTAAAAAAAAATGAGAATACCGCACAAGACTCTTAACTCTTACGATGAAAGTGATGAAGAGGAAGGTTTAAAAGTACTTGGCTATTCAGATCTGGTCGCCAAACACGGCCAACACCATTTAAAACGTTATATGGTATGTATTTCACCAGGGAACATTCACTGAGAATATCTACACTCTGGAACGTGTCCCTAATATACCATATATTATTTTCAATTAATTAATTGTGAAATCACACAAATGAATGAACACATTTGTATTTGCGCACGTTGAGATTTGAGAGCGCGACCTCTGGATTTTAGTCGGGATCTTGACCACTCGGTCACCAAGGTTTACTTTCACTACAAAGATTCATACTCGGCAGAGCTATAAGGTCCTTGGTTCTGAATTCAATATTCTCAGACTCAAGACCCAGTTAACTACAAAGATATTTTTTTTAAATCACGTAAACGATTTCATATGCTGTATGACCACATCGTAAAATAATCAGGTAAGAATGTCGAATTGCTCTGGTGAAAAAACCTCTCGAACGGCGAGCTCTGGTGTTCAGCCAAGAATATATTTTTTTTTATCGTGAGCTATGGAAGCTACAAAATATTCATTCAACTCTCCAAAAATAAGACAAGACTCATTATTATTTAGTACACACTTTTTATGGTTCAATACGAAGAAAATACTTTTAAAAAGTGTTAGATTTTCGAACGTAGCCGGGTAAAACAGCAATTGCTTCATAAAATAAAACTCAATTATAGTGAAAATCTTCGCCAGGCTGTTTCTATTTTCAACGGAAGTGAACAAATTATATTACCACCCCGAGGCGCTAAAGCACTCATACTACTATTTAAATTACTTTCGATCGCAAAAGTTAGTTTGTCTTAATCAAAAAAGTCAACCCTCGCTCATTCCGCGCTAGTTGTCTTTGCAGATTTGCATTAAAGTTCACTCCGGGCAACTCAAAGTAGAAAATATCTCAGACGAAAGTTTTCCTGAGCCACCGAAGGAAAATGAAAAGCAAGTATTTCTTAGAGGTGCACCAGAAGCAAGACCGTAACGAGCTGAAATTTACTTTAGTGCTTGCTCAATGAAATATTTATACGTCTTGCCACTTCAAGTAATCAAACTCAACAAGCTTTTAGTGTTACAAGTTGAGAAAATGATACATTTTATTAAATCGTGTAAAACCATTTAAACTACACTTTGACTGGACACTCGTTATATTTTGATAGCATGACAGTAAAATAAATTTACTAGCTTATCTCATCAGCTTATCATAAAAGTAAGAATTAGTATTTTTCGATGTAAAAAAGTTTAGTTAAGTAACTCTCGTACAGCATTATCACTAGGTTATTCTCCGATCGGAGGTTGGAAATTAACACGGCTTCTATCTTAAATCAATTTTTCTAGAATATTTATCAAGGCATATCGATTTCTTATTTAGAACACTTTATCTTAAGTGCTTCTAAAAACTCTAAACTTACCCATGTATATATTGTTATCACGTAAATGTTGTTTTTACTTGTCTCCATTTAACAAAACAATAATTGCGGTATGTTTTAACTGTTTTCCCTACTACAAAAATGTGTTAAAATATAATAGCCCTTCTGGGCGTGTATGCATTTATAAAATAAAAATGACTATAATTATTATAAATCAAGGTTATTAAGACTATTTGTTCCCTTATAAAAAAATGTGCTTACATTTAATTTCTAACATTTACATAATTTACTTATCCACACTAATTTCTAAATACTATCACAACATGAAGCGCAAGTGGTTGGTGGAAGAATTTAGTATCATCTCAAGAATACATGGCATGATCGATTGTGTCGATTATGTACGCGCATTTTGAATATTGAAATACTCGAATCAAAATTGAATTATTGACAGATAACTGAAATTAGTCATATCAATTTAGTTACCATTAATTGTGCACCAATTTCAACAACTGTTATCATTTTAATAATGACTGCATTAATATTATAATTAAACTAATTGTCGTTCTGACCGCGTTCACTTCGGCCGGAAAAAGAAGCGACTACTCTTGTAAACTAAAATTTAACTTGGTTCTAATTTTTAATTCACTGCAGTCACTTTTATGCTAAGTGGTTCGCGATGCTATTTGCATATTAAGTGGCACTATCAAGTAGACAGGCAGATTAGAGGAGCACTTGCCATTAAGTGATTAAGGCGGTAACATTCCACTCAGGAGAATATGTTAATTAAAAATCGCTAAAGATGTAATCGTTCGATGCTCATACGGTCTTAACGAGACATGCAATCTACCTATGAAGCTTTTAATCAGTAGATACGGGGTGAAGACTTGCCGATAATTGCGTTCGAAATTGCATATACTGGAAAAATATGTTATATCAAATTATACGCAAACTTATGTTTAACTTTAAACCTTCTGCTAGCCGGATGACTGATTTTGACAACTTAGCTACCGAGGTCATCTATATTAGGCCTGTCAGGCTTCATTTAATAGTTAGTTGGTTTTACTAATTTGAGAGATCTACGCTAAAAGCTAACATCTACTGCAAACGTACTTCTCCAACGTACGAAAACTAGACAATAAATTGGATGTGTTTTTAAACTTTGTTGCAGATTATTTGTTTATTTGATGTACAATGAAAATGCTTGTTTCCTAAATGTAATAATGTTAAGCTAGTACATTTGAATCATTTTAAGTAACCCTCAAAAACATAGTTATTTAAAAAAACGCATGTTAAAGTGTTTGTTTATAGTTTTTGTGTTCAATTTGTAGAACTCCATTTTAATTTTTATATAATTTAATTGAATTAAATTTAATATTATTATTATTGAGTTCTGCTATTTTCAGTTTTTGTTTTTAGTGACAGCTGTTTCGGCGTTTAAGGCCATTAAGACAGTTTGACAATGGCTTTAAACGCCGAAACAGCTGTCACTAAAAATAAAAACTGAAAATAGCAGAACTCAATAATAAAATATTAAATTTAATTCAATTAAATTATATTAAAAGTGTTTGTTGTTTTGTTCACACATTAGTGTAATAACACTGTTTAAAATTAAAAAAAAAAAAAAAAAAACAAAAAGCAAAACATGATCTCACTAGAGTACGAGTAGTTTTGGTACGAGATAAGCAGCTCAAAATCAAGTGATGAAAAAAAAATACAAAAACTAAATAGATTATTACAAAAATTAACATAGCACCTGCATTCTATAGTTGGGTATTAATACATTAACAGTTGACAATAACAATATAAAATCAAAAAATATGTTTGCTTCTTTATCAGATTTACCGCATTTAAACTACTGCCCAGATTTAAAACAACGCGTATGGCGATGGATTTGCACAATATCATAACAAAATACAATAATATTTTAACTATTTCCGAAAAATCCCTTCCTTCCTGAAATCAGATTTTGTTTCATCGAGCAATTTCATTTTACGGCAAATACAACCGGCAACAAATCATACAATGTGCAGTGTAATTTCCAATAAACCAAATTGGCTGCAAGTTACTTGCGAAGTTTGAGAATCGATTTGTGAGCGAAGTTTCTACGTTTATTCATACGGGGCAATGTTAAATGGTGATGCAAATCGTATGTTCCAGCGGGGTAACTCTGACGGGGAAGTTGCCTTAATGATGTTGGTAATGGAAAAATGCTGGTAAACACGATATGAATCGAAATTCATTTTTATCGTCCAACTTGCTTCTTACGCTAAAAATAGAAAGGAATTTTATTTAAGTTAAGTTTTTGTTTTTATGATTGCACCCATCGTAGGATTAACATGTATTGCTAGAATAAGTTATATGGGCTAGTTGTATTTATTTCAAATCAATTCATGGAATTTAAGTTAAAAAGTTAAGAACGTGTATGGTAGATACTCGTATTTTCCTTGCTGAAAGACCACTATTCAGAATCGAAACGCCGCTTAAAATGGTTTTGACCGTGTTTGGTGACAAGGTTTAAACAACCAGATGCTTCTCGACCATTCTCTTCCCCATCTCTTTCCCCTCCTCTTCCTTCCCATCCCACTGGCTATAGACGGTTGGAACTCTTGTTTAGTATTACTTTATTCTAGGTAAAAATGTAACATCTCGAAAAAAACTTTTTCACAAATGTATATCGACTTACCTTAACTCATTCAGGATTTGCGAATAGAGAAATGGTGTAGTGAAGAAGATCTGTGAAGCTTACCTGTGGAAAAAGAAATCAATTATCAGATTTAAATAAATAATTATTAAATTTCAAATAAAGTATCTTTGTTTTAACACCACTTTATTGGACCCTGTTCAGGGTTGAATAAATATATACTTATTTATTCAAACCTGAAGAAGTTTCAGGTAGAGTCCAAGCCGGTTAGTGTATGTGTCCAATAAAGTTGTGTTAAAACAAGGAGACTTCTATTTAAAATTTAATTATGTCTTACCACTGAGTGAGTGCTTCATGTTAGAGTTTAAATAATTCTTAAAAGATTCATACAATATGCTGTCAATTTTATCAAACATTGCAGTAATTCCAAATAGGCATTTGTAAGAAATAAAAATAGTTGAGAGCTTTTTAAAAGCTACCAATTGAAAATAGTGCAAGATTAATAACCTTTGATTTGTTGAGCTTTTTGTATGTTTTATTTGCAACAAAGCTGCATATTTGTTTACACTATGTAAATTCCACTGGGGGAAGTTTGACGTAATGAGTGCATCTTAAATAGATTGTCTGAGTAATTTCATATTATTTAAAGTTTAATCTGTACGAGAAAAGCGCACGTGTAACAAAATATCAAATAACTTTGTTGTAATTATAATAACTCAAATTAAATAAGATTAAATCTTGATTCACATTACTTTGTTTTTGCCATATTTTTATTTTGCTTTATTCGTTTCCCTAGAAATGATGCAAATAGCGCAGTTTATCCGGACAAATGGGACGCCATATATAATAACACAACAGTAACCGCCACAGACTGCGCTACAGCTTCCGGTCTAGTCAGCTTAGGTAGAGCTGGATGTTCAGATTTATTCATCTCAATGTTGGGCGAACTCTTTTGGAAATGACCCATTTTGTTTGTAGTTCGCTTCGCTACAAACTGTTTATTTGGCGTTATTTCAAGGTGTTTTAGACTGCAACGGAAGATTATTATAAAAAATATAGCCTCCCCTCAACCTTCGTTAGTAACGAAAAAACATCGGAATAGTACATAGCTAAAAAAAAATAGCTTGTATCAACAAATATTTAATTATGTTATTCAAACAAATATGCATGGTTCATTCAAATAACGTAAGCCATATTATAACATAATCTATCAAGTTGCATAAACATAAAAATTGAAAAAGTCCACTTCTTACGTTTGTAAACCCCTTCAAGAGTGACAGCTGTTTTGCCTTTGGAAAGCTAAGTCAAAAATTTTGACGACGCTTTAGTAAAGTATCAATCATCACGTGTTTAAATAAATTTACCTACCAAATTTTAAACACAATTTCATTTAATTAATTTACTGCGCAGTATTTCTCAAGGCCACGTAAGAGCAATAAATTATATTTTCATGAAATATAAAAAAATATTTAAAATTGTATTTTGAATATTTCTCCTAAAAAAACGATATTATTCATTTCCTCTTTAAAGCGCGTACTAAATCTTTCATCGCACCTAAATATTATGTCCATCCAGAAAATTGAAGAAAATGTTAAATAATTCAATTTCGATAGGCAGAAAAATGAATTCCGTTACGAAATATTCGTGAAATAATTTACGCCGGAGTTCTTTCATGTTTGATTTTCATGCAAATTTAATCAAATGCCACCTCATTCTTACATTTTTTATGCGTAGAAAAGATCTTTTATAATTAAAAGTGCCTAATAAATTAAGTGTGAATTAATATTCTTAGCCCATAAGTGAAGATCGCTTTCTCTGCAGATGAAATTTTCGTGGCAATTTAGAACTAAAAGCAAGCGTTTGTACCTTTTTAACATTTTAAGTCTCAAAGAAATTTTAGTAAGTCTGTGTTACTTTTAAATGAAGAACTACATATAAAGAATTAGTTTGTATGCTACTAGAATAATTAGTTTTGCAGACGTCACAACCAAGCAAAACATATTTCGAGGAACAAGAAAATGTACTGTAAAAGTTGAAATTTCAATGGTTTCAATTTAAGAATTCAATTATAGAGAGAATACATGCTTAGTGCAGCGACAAAGGAAAGGTAAGTTGCTCGCGTCAGAAATATTCAAATGCACATTGTTCTGGGTAACAATGACATAGGACAGGGGTCGGCAGTTTGTCAAGTGAGAAGAGCCAAATTGTTATGGAAACAGGATAACAAAGGTATCAGAGAGCCTCATATATGAAATATACATGAGTTTAGGATATGGATTTTTAGGGAAAAAAAGTTCTTATTAAAATGTTTATACCTATTATGAAAACGGAAAGATATTTTAAATTACAATTTTACTATAAATAGAACATATATACTTTGTTTTTAACCATATTATATAGGTAATTTATTATATAGTTATTATTTTTAATCATATTATATAGGTAAGACATCTCGCAGTGTAAACATTAGAATAAGTGAACATCTAAGATGCTTAAAAAACAATAATTTTTCAGAGTTCGCCAATCACCTCATTACTACTAATCATGATTTTAATAGAGATACAGGGGTTAAAATTCTTCACCGTTGCAATAAAGGGATAAAATTAGATAACTTAGAAGCACTAGAAATTAGAAAATCATTAAACAGTAAATGCAATATTTTAAACAATCAAATTAATTTATCTTATAGTCCTATCCTAAATATTTTTCCAATAAACCGCTCTGTTATTCCCATAATTTCATCAATTACTCCTTCTCCTTCCAACTCCTAAATATGTATATTTATCTCAGTATTTTGTATTTCAGATTAATTTAATATTGTCCTGATGATGGAAGGGTACTTCCGAAACCGGTAGACAAAATATTAAATAAAAAAGTGGTTAAAAACAAAGTATATATGTTCTATTTATAAATATGGCAAGCCACAAAGTTAATGCTTTTTACGAATATATACAATTTTACTGTCAAAAAATAAGAAAGAAGAGGTTATAATATTGTTTATTCCAAACTTTCCATTTGACCAACACTAAAAAATGATTAAGATAAAAGAGGAGGGGTGGTGCAGAATAACCGCAAAGTTGAAAAAGTTGTAAACACAACGTGCTTATAAATATAAATATGCAGTGATAATACGTGACTGATTGTCAAATGAGCTCGAGAAGTTTCTGCAGTTTTTGATTTAAAAAACTTTTCAACCACATTTTCTGTGAAAGCTGTAACTACCGTTGTGCGATACAAAATAGTTTCAAATAATAGTTAATTACAATATGCCTGTACATAGGCAAGGCTAGGTAACGACTGATTTCAGGTCGTTAAATCACGGTGTGTTAGATAGGTCACATTGATGACCTTCAGCATAGAATCCCACAAAAATAGTAAACTATTCTTTGGTATTTACTTGATTTATTTATACGGTGGTATTTGAGGCTTTTATCACCGGTGCTTAAAGAGCCGAGCAAACAGTTAGTCAACGATCCGTTCCAGCAATAATTCCTTGCCGCGCAAGCATATTATTTGTACTGTCATGGGAATCCATACAACTGATCAACCCATGAATGAATGCTTGGTGCTAATTTAATATCAAGGTGAGATAACTAACTAACCATCACGCCGTTTCCCCGCAGGGGTAGGCAGAGAGGACGGACCGCCAGACAACTCTGTCTTGGCACACACTTCTTTCTTCATTTACATTCATACATCGTCTCATACATACTCTTCTGTTATTCTGACTCTTCACACGACCCGATTTAAGTATTTGATTTACTCGATCGTGCCATGTCTTTCTCGGGCGTCCTCGACTTCTTCTTCCATTCACTTTCGCATCATATATTCTTTTCACACTCCTTTCTTCGTTCATTCGCTCTACATGCCCAAACCATCTAAGCGTCCCTTTCTTGATCCTATCCATTACGCTCATATCAGCCTTGCATTCTTTCCGGATATCCACATTTGTAATACGGTCATACATGGTTTTACCGCACATCCGTCTCAAAGATCTCATTTCCACAGCATTCAGTCTACTTTCACCCTTCCTCTGCCAGTTTCATGCCTCACTGCCATACATTAGGGTTGGTATAAGCACTCCATTGTGGACTGCTAGCTTCGCTTCTTTGGACAATTTCTTATTTGCCCCAACAGCGTTCAGTCCTCCATTAATTGAGTTTCCTGCATTCACCCTTCTTTCAATATCCTTATATCAAGGTGAGATAAAAGAAAGAAATGTTTTATAATTAATACATTGGTGATTTATTTGGTTAGGTATATGTTTATTACTTGAGCATTCTTCGTTACACCATTTTAATTTTTTTATTTTCTGTTCTATTAATTTATTTTTTGTTTATGTTCGATGTTCCCATGCGTGATGGTTAGTTAGTTAGTTAGTTAGATTAGTAAAATTAAGTGATGAGTTAAAATACCTTAAGGGCTCGAGTACAACACAACAATAAATACACTCGTTAGACTGTTTGTTATATCTGCTGAGACCTGGCTGTAACAATCTATTGGCTACTCATAAAAGGTGTCAATATTTTTTGTATCTTTTTATTCTTGTCAATGTAACTTTTTATTACGAGCTACTACAGTAAAAATAATGGTGACATTTGGCATACGCGTTCACATTGGAAAGTTTGTTAAAAAAGCAAATCCACCGCGAACACTGCTTGATTGAATATTAATTTTTCGAATTAGGCGATCAACAGTAAGTTATTAACTATAAATAATTTACTGTTTGAGTACGAACGATCGTGCGAGTGTGAACCTCTCAAATTCGGATATGTCGGATGTGTTCAGAAGATTATCAAATTAAAGAAGAATCTTTTTACATTCTTACCTACCTCAAACAGTACCTACCTCTAATGTATTTTATGAGATATTATTCTATAACTTTTCCTTCAAAAGTAATTATGCTTCAAAATTTTCTCATAAAATCAATAGTTTTATTAGGGTTCCATCTCTTAGAGCTCAAAGGCCCCTTTGTGCAATTCTACGTTTGCACGAGAACACATCACTTCAGTTCGGGTGCCAAAAGATACACATGCCAAACAGTAGTCATATTGGCCGCTAACCACCAGCGTATAATGCTACACACATGAATTCAATGACATTAATTGTGTTACATTTCGACGGGTACCTACTTAGCAGAAGGGAGTGTAAGGACGAGCAGAGAAGTTGGGACAAGTAGAGTAAAAGAACACAGTTTCAGCTTTTGGGGGACACTACAGTGTTTTATAGAAAGTATGTTACTCGAAATACTATGTTTTTTGAGATGTTTTTGGGTAGATACCCACCTATCAAGCACCTGTTCATCAAGAATAAATCAAAATCACAATATAAAGCGTTACATACTCGTACTTAACGATAAAAATATTTTCGACGGTGAAGGAGTATATATCTGATACAGGCATATTATAATGAAAATATTTAAAAGTAAGTCTGTATTCATTGGTCACAAATTTACTACTAAAGAAAATATAGAGCTATCGTTCAGGTATAAATTTGGACCCGCAAATTGTACAGTAACACTAAATTACATTAGTAGATGAAATATCCGTGATTGATCGGTTAGTAGCTGAGTGGACAAACGCGTCGGATTCCAACCCAGGCGTCGTGGGTTCGATTTCTCTGCTAGCTAAGTCCTCCATCATTGCACAAGCATCATCTTCCGCTTATTATGATGGCAGTAGGAGTTTTTCCAGGAATGTTTGTCTTCCTTTTAAAAAAAAGGCAAAAAAGGTTACTTTATGATAATTATTTCATAAGAATTGTTGTTTTAATTTTACTATTTTTTGCGTTAATCCGGTAAGAAGAAAGGGACGCTTAGATGGTTTGGGCATGTAGAGCGAATGCACGAAGAAAGGAGTGTGAAAAGAATATGATGCGAAAGTGAATGGAAGAAGAAGTCAAGGATGCCCGAGAAAGACATCGCACGATCAAGTAAATCAAATACTTGAATCGGGTCATGTGAAGAGTCAGAATAACAGAAGAGTATGTATGAGACGATGTATGAATGTGAATAAAGCAATGAGTGTGTGCCAAGACAGAGTTATATGGCAGTCCGTCCTCTCTGCCTACCTCTGCGAGAAAATGGCGTGATGGTAGGTTAGTTTGTTAGTTATTTAGTTAATTTCGTGGTGAACACTTTACAAAATAATGAAATCTCATTTTTTAAGGTGGTGATAATTCTTTAAAAACGTTTGCGAAGTGTTTGAAGCAGAATGAAAATAGACTTGTAATACGAGAAAGATGTCATGAGTTTATATTGCACAGTGAACCTCCGTTTTCTGCACGTTTCATATATCCAAACAATAAAAACAAAATGCTTTCGTGATGGGAACCAACGAGTGGGAGAATCTCCGTCAATATTGGAAATTGGATCTCAATTTTCAAAGCAACTTCAAAATGGCATTCAAATAAAATTCACACAGCACGATATTGAACTACATATTTTACAACGTTTGACGAATAACGCGAAATAATGAAGACAAATAACAGCAGAGTTCAAAAAGGTTTTAATTTTTGTTGTTGTTTAAAACATCCTACATGTAAAACATAACTTCATGTAAGTTAAAGTTTAAAGACATATTCCTTTTAAACGTCCTTAATTAGCTTAGTTTCGGTTTTCTTCTTATGTATATCCTTGTAACTCAATGTCCTTACCGTCTACTGAAAACTATACACTCACTGTCGTAACATATTTTACTGTTCTTTCGTTACTTGCTATATTTACACTGCTAATATGTTTAGAATCGTTAACTTATAATAATTGAATATTAATGTTTTTTAAATAAGTTAACTGTCCTCAATATTATTTTATTATATTTTCTGGATTTTTACACATTTGGCTTTTAGTAAATTGTTGATGTAAACACGCATTGTTAAACCCTTATCTGAACTTTTTTTCACATGATTTATGATAACGATCATGATTTTTGATATTTTTATTTGTATTCATAACAAATATTATTTTATCCTTGTTACATTAGGGTAGATTGGTAAGTGTGAAGCACATTTGAGGTGAACTATCACAAAACTGCGCAAAATAAATTCACTGTAACTATTGTAAGCTGGAAAAATTAGAAACATATTTATACACATTTTAAAAGTTTTTAATTTTGAAACGGTTAATTCGTGGTGGAACTCCATTTTAATGATTTTAATAATTTTTTTTTTTTAAACTTTATTCCACTATTTTTTTAAAATTTTTTTTTATTTATTTAAGACCTGACCAGTTTCACCTTATGATGGGCATCTTCTCCAGAAGGTAATAAAACTATTCGAATGTATTTTTTAAGATTATTCTAAAGCTATCTCTGTCAGCAATAAAACCAAACCTAAAGTTACAGATGTTTACTAAGATACAAAAGCGTTTATTCCGGATACTTATAGTATATATGCCATTGATTTCCTTAAAATTATACCAGTTTGAAGATGCCCGTCATAAAGTGAAACCGGTCAGGTCTTAAATAAAAACATAGTGGAATAAAATTAAAAAATTGGTGTTATTTAAAATCATTAAATTTTAAAAGCTTAATTTATTACGTGCTCTTTCGTTTAATTTAGTTTGATAATTTATGGTGTCAGGTTCTGAGGAATTTCTCAACATGTGAATTTGATTTCATTAAATAATGTTGGGTAAAATAACTAGAAGTAACCCACATATTCCTTCTAGCAAGAAATATAATATCAATGAATAAAAGTTACACGTGCAAGATTTATTTTGTAGATTTTCTCAGAAGATTTGATTATATTATTTGGAAATATGTTTGAATAATTATGAAAAGCAAGAGGATCCTTTGTATTTAAATTGCAAAACTGGATATAAATAGAATGGTAAAAGAGTGTAAATAATTATAATATTTTGTACAGCGCAGGTTTCGTGAAAAATCACTCAATCGGAAAATATCATCATCACCAGTCTTTCTTTTAATGATTGTCATACTCAATTACGTACAATAAGTCTTATTTTACAATAAAACAATATAATTTCGGTTGTGATATGAGCACGTAACATTCTAAAATTGAAAAATACAAAATAATTCTTATTTTAGTTGGTGGTGTAAAGGTCAGTATAGATCGATTTTTGGAAAGGATAAAAGAATGTTTAAATTAAAAAAAAAAGGATATATTTATATTTTTTATTTTTAAATTTAATCTGTAAAGAGGGATGAAAAAAATGAAATTCACAAATCCCACAGAACGTAATACGTTATATTTTTTAAATCTGTATAATATTTGATACTTTTGTAAAAAAATAAATTAATTAATTAACAGAGGTCAGATGACGAAAAAAAGTAATTATTTTAATGCACGTTCGCAATAATTGTTCACAACGTCGCAATTGACGAAAATTTTCTAAAAATTCTTAGCTCTTTTAAATTTTAGACGTGTTTTTTTAACCAATTTTGTATTTCTTTTTAACGATTCTCATCAAACAGTGGCACTATGATACCCCCAATAAGGTAATGTTAAAAAAAATAGTAAGGGAAGAAGATTGGGGTAAATCATACACCTGGTTTCTCAGATATGGACACTGTGTAAATAGTACGTCAATTAAATGAGTATTCGATTCTAGGACGAAACAAGGCATTCCACAGCCTGCATGGTCGAGTGGTAAGACGCTCGACTACGAATCCAGAGGTTGCGGGTTCGAACCCGACGTGCGCAAATACATTTTTTTGATTAATATGTGTCATAACACATTGAATTGATATAAAAATAAAATATGCTTTATTTGCGGCACGTTCCAGAGTGGTAGATAGTGTCGCCCTGGTGAAAGACCACCATTCAGAATTGAACCGTTGCTTGAAACGAATTTAGCCACCTCGTTTGGTGACCAGATCTGAATAGCCAGGTACTTGTCAACTTTCCCCTTTCTCATCTCCTTCCCCTCCCCACGACCTTCAGCCTCACAACATACCCCTATCGGGGATGCCATAGTCTCACTGGCTCTAGACGGTTGGGAGCAGTGGAGACTGTTGTGCGGTATTCACGTTAAAAAGGGGGATTTTTAATAAATACTGTTTTTGGCATATTTTAAAAATTTTTAAACCAATTTTTGAACAAAAAAAAAATAAATCTTGGGCGAAACCAGAATTTTGTTCAATATGTTAAACTTTAACAACACTTGTTTTTTTTTTAAAGAATGGTCTGGATCTACGTTTCTTCATTCCGTACTGATTGACGTATTTTGATATCTAACGCGAACACTATAAAATTTCTAAGAGCGAATTTACGAAATCTCCGTAATCTCAGAAGCCAGTGAATACAGACGTTTTACTGCAAATATTTGGCTCCATATCATAATTCCCCTACTTGATGAGCCATCGCGTCACTATGTTATACGTTAAGGATTATTGCGGTAGAGTTCAACGTTGACAGAGAGTTAGGCGGTATAATTTATATCATTTTATATTAAAATATGAGTACGTTCACAATGAGAAAACTTTGTTATTTTCACATAGAAATTTGAATTCGGCTGTAAAGTTTTCATGACAGTGAGGCAGAAGTTAGTAAGCTTTGATATCTGTAAAAAATAAGAAAAAAACATTAATTGCCTACAAAAGCATTAAGTTTAGTTGAGTTTGAGGAAAAAATTCGACGAATGCTCTATTTTTGTGCGTTCTAAAAAAATATCAAAAAAATCGATTCATTTAGGTATCACTTTGATCGCCAACTTATTATTAACTATTGACATTTTCCTTTGTGAGTACGCAGTACTAGTCTGAACGAGTGTGAAATTTTCAAATTTGGAACAGATGTTAATTGAAATTATCATTTTTTTACCGGTAGCATTCTGTAAATTGATTGTCAGTATTAATTTTTTCCATGACTTTAAGCAGCGAATGGTTAGGAGTACACATTGATTGTTTTGAGAATTGAGTTATTTAGTATTCTAATCGATCACTTTTAAATTTAGTTCCTCCACGATTCCCAATAATGATTTTAATATTAAAATCAGTCAGATTAAGTAGGTATGCAGCGTTGTTTATATTTCACTATATCAAATCAGGCTCGTGATTACGGTGATAGAAAATAGAATATTGTTTATAAATTTAAGAAGCTTAATCTAATTGACGATGTGGTTATCTACGCATTTGAATTTAAGTTTGCGGGTTCAAATCCACCGCAGAGCGAAAACATATTAGCATTTTTTCCAGCCGGTCTCAGTTTGATGAACGCTGCCAAAATGGTATCAACATTGACGCTCTTAGAAGGAAAATTGTTAAATAACATTGAATTTTAACAGTTGCTTACTCAACTTAAATTATTTAAATTGAAATCAAATGAACGAAATTCCTTTAGCGTTCAGCAAGATTTCCGTCGCATTTATCATTTGTCAATGATTTTACTACGGCATAAAATAACATTCAGAAAAGGAAAAAAAACATCATAAAAAAAGCGTTTGTACGTTTAAAGGGTAACTAAAAATTTGTTTTTTTCTAACCGATACTTAAAACAAGATTTACCATTGAAATTGCACTAAATTTACAGAAAATACTATGGTTGGAATTCTATAAGCATGTTGGACAAAACAGAACACCCTTAACATTCTCTTTTATAGGGTTGGTTTCTTCGGGGTAAGAAATAATGCGTAATACCGTAAGGTACCTACTTTCTTCGTCAGTCAAATATCATATGGAGCAAATGGGAATTTATAAAGTTATTCAAAGATTATTTCGACGAAGAGGATGGTATTTACTCTCAATAAGTATTTTATATTATATTCCCCTAGGACTATGGCATCCCCAATGGGGGTATGTTGTGAGGCTGACGATAGTAGAAGGGGAAGGAGATGAAGAAGGCAAAGGTTGGAAAGTACCTGGCTATTCAGATCTGATCACCAAACACGGCTTAAGCCATTTCAAGCAACGTTTTAATTCTGAATGGTGGTCTTTCACCAGGGCGATACTTAGATCATAAACCAATCTGAAACGTGCCGCAAATAAACTGTATTTATTTTATATCAATTAAATAAAATTCGAACCCTCTGGAATCGTAGTCAGGCGTCTTGCCATGCAGGTCGTCATGGGCATCTAAAATAATGTATTGATAAACTAAAATAGTTATTGATATTTAAATTTATACAAACAATATTATTTATATTGCTACAAACAATATTTTCATTTCCATTTATGTTTCTCTCCATAATGTGTTTGCTTATGAAAAAAAATCATTTTTGCTATATTTTTAAATTCAAGTACAAAAACATAATATTTGAAACAGCTTGTTATTTGTGTTTTTAGTTTAAATAGAACATGTAAAAGCTATATTTATCTTTTTCACTTTCACTGTTTAAGTTTTAAGTAAAAGGATAGTGAAAAAACAACGTCGAAACAGCATGCTGCAAAAACGAATACATTTATTTAATTAACTCAATAATTCGTGAAATTAATCAGAAAAACTGATTCAATAAATGAGAGGCGGTGACGAATCGATATTCCGACCACGAACAATAAATTAATCCCTCCAGTTATTCGACCTTTGCCATGTCAATAAACCCTTGAATAATTCATGATCATTTGTCATCTCCGTCATATTACAATATCACCCTCTTCTGAGGGGAAGATTCTCGTTGTTAAAGAGATGAGTGTTTTGCGGACGGGTCCGTGTGCTCGAAGAAAACTCAATTTTTCCTTTCTTCTAGCGAAATTGATGAGCATTTTTAAACACAGACATTTTTTCTTGATCAGAAAAAAAAATTGACTAGCATGGCCGGAGATAGGAGTAGAAGTATGTTATGGAAATTCACAATACTTAAAAATCAGGATAGATTACACTTCTAAGTATTATCTGTTCAGCGGTTCTTGCAGTGAAATTTCTCCAAGATAATGTACTGCCGGTGTAAGTACAGATTCTTGTATGATCGATGTGTAAGTAAACCTTATAATATTTAAGGTTTTAATGATTTATTTCTTATTATTTATAATTTTGAAACTGTTGATTCGTGGTGGAACTCCGTTTTAATGATTTTAATAATATGAATTTTTTAAGTTTATTCCACTTTTTTTTATTTAAGACCTTCTGTTAGTGTCTGAAATGGACACTTATTGAGTCTCATAGTGAACATCTGTGACTTTAGGTTTTGTTTTATTGCTGACGGCGGCTTTACTATAAAATTCAAAAATACATTCGGGTAGTTTAATAAAAAATAGTGAAAAAAAGTTAATAATTTGGTATTTTTAAAATGATTTATTTCTTTTTGTGACAATAAATCCCTTTCGTTGAAACACTATAGCTTTACATAAATATAATAAAAACAGCAATGTTTTTCTTTTCATATCACTTGTTTCAAACGTCGACTATCTTCGGAAAAAATACTTCTTTTTTAATACAAAAGTTATTAAACAATCGTCACAGTGGAAAAATACGCAAGGAAAAGGTAAAATGCTATAGATGTAACTGTTAGATACATCTTGTTTCACGATACAATAAAAAACAAGCTTAAATACTAAATTAAATAATTTAATATTTCTCTTTGAATTCATAATGTTTTCACATCTATTCTTATGAATAACGGGTTCTTCCAAAAACATAGCGGTTAAAACAAAGCATTTGTTAAACATAATATAAAATAATAACGGTGTAACAGTTTAAACCTTGAAGATGGTTTTAACTCTGACAAACTATAAGCCCCAGCAAAAATAACAACAAACAAAAATTAATATAGTTCCAAAAATACATTTACGTTCATTGTAAATCATCAAATTACCGTTCCAATTTATCGTCATATCTTCAGCAATCAAAAGCGGGCATTTTCTTTAAAATTGCTTTGTATTTTCATATCAGAATATACAAATCTCGCTCTGTTTCTTCTGCCCCGACAATTTAAAAGGAATTATTTCTAGATTAATTCATTCATGAACAGTTTCGTTTTTGTTTATTAGGGAAATATTTTGAATATTTCGTTAACTTAAAAAAAAAACAAAATTAATTATTATTAGCGATTTTTCTGGAAAATTTTATTGCTCAAAAGACTAAATATAATTCATGATATTGTAGAAAATAGAGCATTAAAGAGCATGCGATTTATTTTTTAAGTTTGTTTTTTATTGATTAAATAAAAACAAATTTTTAACTTTATTCCACTTTTTTTTATTTTTTGACTGGACCGGTTGTTTTTTAATTCGGATAAAATCTGCTTATATATATATATATACCTTGACTCGCATTATCCTACTTTTTATGGCTATTATTCAGCTGAATTGGATACCTAAATCAAAAATTATTATTTAAAGATTATTTCGGCAAGGCTATGAAAATATAATTAAAATTTAAATAGGTACTTATATCAGAAATTATTTGATACATGAAAATTAGCATGTTTTTTTTTAAATATCGCTATGATTTGTGTTTATTTAAAATTAGATTTTTGAATTGATTGATTTTGTTTTTTAATGAGTTTCGCCCAACCCAACTTTTAAAAGGTCTTCCGATAAAAACGTGTTTATTTTGTAACGAAACGTAGTAAGCAGCAATAAAATATTTATTTTTTTATGGTTTTACATTTCGGGATATCAAAAAAGTGGCATAATTTCATTTAATTTTCTTAAAAAGTAGTTAGATTTCGAATTGCCGTAATTAGATAAAATAAAATAAATATTTATGAAAGGTTACACATTTGTCGCGAAGACAGATACTTGGTAAACTATTAGAAAGTTTCAATAAACGTTGCGGTTAGTATGATATATAATAGTAAACAAAAAATTATAAATAGAATTGGGAACTTTTGAAATATCCTTATTATTAAGGCTCAGTACCCGAAAAAGGCATTGAAAATAATTTAATAGCATTCTAATACAAACAATATTGCACACGATTCGTCTATAAATTCTCAATGGGTAGTTAGGTAAATGCTTAAGGTTTCTGGTGAATACAAAATTTAAGCAGTTATCTTTTAAATTCTATGAAAAACATTCTAAAATGTCAGTTAAAGATGCTGTTTGAAAACCGGTAAAGACATTTTTGAACGTTTTACCTAAAGTTTCAGTATGCATTACTAATATGATTTAAAAAAAATAAAGTAAAATAATTTTATTCACTGAAAACCTTAGACATTTGCCTTACTACCTGTATGGAATTTACAGATAAATCATTTGTAGTATTGTTTCTAGTAGAAATCCAAAAAGTGTGTATTTTGAATATTTGTTTTTAAGAAAGCTATTTAATTAAACAAACGCTCTAGATAAAGCTTTTTTCATCATACACCTCATTTGGAGAGGCGGTTGTTAGTGAATACATTTAGACAGCTGCTTGTTTTTATACGTCAAAAGTTCACCTAATTTATTAGCATGAACATTGACTTAATGCAATATTGTGGTTCGCACGCAAGAATTCCGAATGAAATCAACGTAAGAGAATTTCTTGAGTCTATCGCTGACAAATACTTCACCCGAACCAAAGCTGCGACATGACGGAATGCTAAGGACGTGCTGATAGCTCAGTAAAAAAATACGAAACTAATAAATATGCCGCTTTTCTGAGAATCCAAAGCGCCAAGTCTGCGAAGCTTTTCAATGACCTTTTAGCCTTTTAAATCGCATAAATAAAAGCCTTAGCAAAGAGCCGGGAGAAGTGCCTCTTGAATAGAAAAACCAACGTTCACTTTTGGAAAAAAATGACAGGCAATTCTTAATATTGTTTTACTAAGTAATCATTTGCAGAGATATCATTTTTGTTAGACAAGAATTTTACGTACAGAGTTTTGAGAGAGTGGGCTCGGCCGCATACAATAGGCAACATACTTTCAGATTGTTCATTTTTGCGCTCAAGCCCACACCTTTCAATTCTCGCATACAAACGTGTAATGATATAATATGGATATTGGATTAGTAAGAATTTATTTAAAAAAAAGAATATCGTAATAATTATTTGCGGCTAAGCCAAAATTTGTTGAAACGTTTAATTGTTTTCACGGTGAAAAAAATTGCGTTATTCTGCAAATGAAACATACAACAAAGGGAATCTGTGTTAATTGCATCAGTGATGTTCTCCAACTCAATCGAGTATTACAAATTCAATTTGCAAAATTTTCATTACAAATTTTAATTTTCATTTATATTTCAGAAGGATGGGCACACTTTACTATTGCCAAATTATTTTTTTTTTTGATTTTGTTGCAACACATTATTCAACTGAATAAACCTCAAGACTACTCTTGAGAAAATATTTTTTAAAGACTCACATCAATCTACATAATTTTTTTTAAAAAGCCTTCATATAACACCCTTGAAGATTCTCTCAAAGCCTATAGTGCGAAGATACTAAGTGTCGACCTGGTAAAAGACCACCATTCAGAATTTTAGAAACGTTGCTTGAAATGGCTTTAACCGTTAGGTGAAAAGATTTGAATATCCAGGTAAATTTAAATCTTCCTCTTCTCCATCTCTTTCCCTTATTTGTTACCTTCAGCCTCACAACATATCCCAATTGGGAGTGCCATAGTTCCACTGGCTCCAGATGGTTGGGAACAGTTGGGCCATTTATGGTCAATTCTCAGATATTTTCTTTGAGTAATTTTATTACTTCATCGATTTCGTGTCTGATAGCACAACATTCCCAGATAAAGAAGCTTTTTGTTTGCCAAATTAATAGTGGAAGGCCTTAATTAAATGATGTACATGATTATGTAAAAACTTTTCGTTTTTCACGAGTAGGCTATTAAGTAGTATCACTCTCCTGACGAGCCAACTGCGTGTTAAATGCCATCAGCTACCTATTTGATAGCCTCCCTTGGCTTCCCCTGGCCTCTCCTGGCCTCTCCCGGCCACTCCTGGCTACCCCTAGCCTCCCTTGGCCACCCCTGGCCTCCCCACTCCGCGCCCGGAACGTAACGTTTTAATTCTAAATTGATGTGAGTGATAACATATTATTTCTATTAGCAGGAGTGTTTCTGTTTACCGCGTTTTGCATATAATATTAAAGTAACGTTACTACCGAATAAGTCAAACTGCTGACTGTAAAACGCACTCGGTTAATAACTTGATCAATATTTATCACGATGCGTAAATTGCAACTCGCCCATCTTTATCCACTTTGTATAAAAACACACATTTATTGAAATGCATTTCACTAAAACTTACGCTCTAGCCCCTTAAACAATACTCTGACGAAACTTAAGTATGTTTATAATATAAGCAAAACCTTCAGATGACATATTTCATGGAAGCAATAATTTCAACAAAGTGATTACTTCATACTATTGTTATTTATGGTTTTAAAGTTTATTTTGTAGAACTCTGTTTTAATTTTTAGGTTTTTTTAATTTATTGTTTAAATAAAATTAAAAAACCTAAAAAACATACTTTTGTATTTCACGTAATAATAAACTGTAGATTTAAAAATAAATAATTACGAAAACGTTTTTATTGTATGCGTATTGATGTCGAATTACAATTCAAATGTGTATTTATTATCAAGTAATACGATTGTAATAATAAAAGATGTCAAAATCTAAATCCCAGTTGAGGTAATAACCTTTAAACAGATGATGTGTAACTTAATAAGTGGAAAGATGTTTCTAGAAAAGTGTGTTTTAAATAATGATTACAAAGTGTGACAGAACGATAAAGCGTGACTCGCACTGGAAGGCGACTAAACTTTTAAGTTTTTCCTATATTGATCGTATCATTTACCTGCCGCCGGAAAAAAAAATCATTGGAAATATTTAAATTAAATAATATTTTTCTTGGAAAAATAAAGTCATCATGACTTGGCAGGAAATGAAAACATCACCTGTATAGTGACTAATCGTCTTATTTCACTGCAATTTTCCATGATCCATTTCCACCATCTGACACGTTCAACTGAATTTCTGTTAACCGTTTTTCTGAAAAAAAGGTATTACTAATCGTCTTAGAAATTCAGTCAGTCATATTTATCGATAATCTGACCAATTTCCATTAAATAACTTCACCTATGATTTCTCAGTCATTGATGTGTTAATATTCCTCAAACAATGTATCAAAAGAGCACCCCGGACAAAAAATAATACGGTACGGTCAAACCACTCTCGATGTATCTTTCTACCAGCTTTCCTTAGCGTTATGAACCAAAAGATCTTATATTTTTTGCATTTCACCATTTGCCCTAAGCACTGAAATCTGAATATCGAACTATTTAAAAAAAAAATTATTGACTCCTATATTAGTTTTTTGGTCTGTCCAGGCAAATGTCAACAGACGAAGATTTACACAGAGTTTAATGCTTATTATTTTAGTAAACATATATATTATATTACGTGTGTGCCTAAAATTTAAGGTAAATCGTTAGTAGCGATAGTTTGTAATAATAAACCCACCCAATTCGACTATACTCGTATACCCAAATATCTATACATAATAATTCCGGTGGAAAATTACGTGTAATTGACGTAAGACAATAAAAAAATATTATTATTTTAATTTAATTCTTAAAAATTCTTCGACTAAACCTTTTATAATGCCAACGGCTTTTTGTGTTTCACAATTATCCTTCTCACTAGGATAACTTGTTTATAAATTTCTGTTTTAATTGAATATCAAAATTTGATTTCTATTTGAGAGTCCATTTATAGCAGTCAAAATAATGATTTTGACACATTTTCGGCATTTGATGTTTTGAAATCTAACTGATACGTGTATTTCTTTAAAACAGTATTGTTTTTTTTTTTATAAACATTTATAAAGTCAGTCATTTGAAATTATAAAGTATCTTTCAAGTCATCCATTTACTCTTCAAGATCACTCCACATAACTTCACAAGTCTCTGAATGGTGCGCATCACCCAAGTTATCTTAAAATAGTTTCCACAAACAAACGGGTGTGAACTTAAACGTATATACTCGTAGAGCCAGCTAGGTGGCCGAGCAGCGAAATTCCCTCGTGACGTCACTTCCTGCCCCACAAGTGGAGGGGGCGAAAGGAGGCTTTGCGGGTTACGTTTGGAGAGAGTGTCTGCGGAGGGGGGTGGGGGTGGGGCTGTATAGGTGGCGCCGCGTCTCCCAGACCAGCATCGACGCCCAGACCCCAGACGACCAGCAGTTTCGGAGTTTTCAGTAATTCACTATTTGCACTAGTGACTTTTCATTGTTTTGTCAGTCTATTTTTACTTCATAGAACCTCTGAATCTACTTATTTTTAATATTTTATTTAAAATATCTGTTCAATGAGATGAATAAAGGAATGTTAAATTAACAAGTCGTTTTCTCAATGATTTGCTTTTATTAATTATGAAACCCAAAACATGTTAAAGTACCCACTGATTTATTGTTACTTTTGTGTAATACCGCTCAAGAATTTAAGATGCTCGTAGGAAGGAAAATAAAGTATTCACATTTAACATGTTAACTGTCCTCAATCTAATTTCCTTTTCGTTGATTTAACAAATATGTTAATTTGAATTCATACGTTTCATCTGGATTTTTATACCCTTAGCTTCTAGTAAACAGTTTTTTTTTAATCTATTGATGTACACATGTACTGTTATATCCATATCTGAACCTTTTTCTCCGATGATTTATGCTAACGATTATGATTTCAGATAGTTTTAATTTGTATACATATTGTATATTATTTGCTCCTTGTTAGTTAGTCTTATTAGCATAATTAATTTAGTATTTGGCGCACTTGAGGTGAAATATCACAAAACTGCGCTATGTAAGTTCACTGTTATTATTGTTACATAACTAGGTATCAATTTAAATGGTTGTCATTAAATAGGAAAAATGAGACTTAAATCATTAAAGCTTACAAAAGTCGTCAAATGTCACCAAAAAACTTTAACATTTTACATGGAACAATAAGTGTAAATCCCGTTTGAATCGGTGAAAAAAAAAATTTAAAAAAAAAAACAGTTTTATGTAAAGGTTCACCATCGTTCAACCCTAGAGGGATGAGAAGGTTTAGTTTAAGGATGGAAAGTCATTTTTTCCACCCCTACTTACTACGGTTAGTTCGCTCCAGTCTGTGTGTATTGAATCGCGTAACTCGATTGTCAAATTGATTAAAATTGTGAAACCATTTAGCTTCATAGTAATCTTCAAGGAGAAAATACCTGCTACGGGATTTTTAAACGCCCTAAAATATAAAATCTTAAATGGATTTCTATTTTCAGAAATTGTGAAGTTTTAAATTGTTCGTTCAATTGGTGCGGAGAATTGTTTTCTAATGTAATTATCAATGAAATTGACTTAATTTACTGTAGAAATTGGGAAAAAAGAAAATTTAATTTGAAAAATTATTATTCAGTAAAAAATTCATTCAATTGACGTCTTCGAATTTTAATTATTTTGTGCGTTGATAAAAGTTTTATTAAATAAAAATGTTATTTTAAAAAATATATATAAAATTTGTTTCTGATATTTAAACATTTTAGATACTATCGTTAAAGACTAGATACTATCGTTAATGTTATCATCAGAGCTTCCTTTGATAATTATTGAAGATATTTTGATTTGGCGCCACATTGTGAAAGCCTTACTCCCGAGGGTGTATTTTCAGAGCACCTCGAATATATATATATTTTTTAAATTGATCTAAAAGCACTAAAGTTCGCTTTCTTCACTAAATTCCCAGGAAGCTTTTTCAATACCAACGTACAAGCAACACCGAATACACAAATGACCAGTGTCGTTTTAGGTGACGATTTAGATTTTTTTCCATTTCTACCACTGTCATCAGGGTGACAGGGTCCTTGTAGCGGATTTCTACTTAGGTAGAGTATTACACAAATAATGTTTTTTCTTAGCTACGCAGTTTGTCCAGCTAAGTAGTACTAGTTGGTCTCTATACACGAGTTGATCTCTATAAAATGGTCTCTAAACCATCTGTTGGTAATATCAAAAATCAATCAATGCAGTCAAACAAAGTCAATAATTGTTGTATATTCACATCGTTTTATCGTGCCATTTTTCCTTGATGTTGCTAAGTTTCCAATCATCATTATTTTTTTGAAGGCAGCAACTATTCACAAAGATATTTCTATGTACAATTGGTTCATTAGTCAGGCTCTATTATTTATCAGCGCTTTGTTTTTCTCAATTTGTTCTTGAATTATTAAGTAGAGAAAAACAGATGTCATTCATAAACCTTCATCTCTATTTCACAGTTCCGATCAACACCTCTCCAGTTCTTTTGCATCAATCAGTGACAGGTTTTACTTGCATTTTATTTTCCTGAAAGTGGAGAGTGTGGGATTCTAGAGTACCTTACTATGTCACGAAAAAGGATTTTTAAGAGATGAATCGAAGTGTGGTAGCAAGTAGCGAGTGGCTGGTACATAATTCAGTTATCTTGGAGAGCGAAACGGGTGGGCGAAAAGAAACCAAACAATTCCCAGCAAAGAATCACATAAAACCTCGATCAAAAGATTTATCCTTGGGAGTTCCTTTGACATCTCACTGAATAATGTTGGGATAACCAATACATATTTTATGCTGTATTTGGGTAAGTTAAGAGAAAATAAATTCAATTTATCGAGCATGTAAATTATTAACGAAACCTTGAACTATCGGCTATTTGGAAAAGGAAAAAACCGACTAAGTGAAACATCGCCGCAACAATTTGCGATGAATTTTAAATAATCTTTTGCAAAGAATAATTTATTTTTAACGAGATTAAACGACAAAAAAAAAAATTGGTTCCTTTTCTTTCTAAGTCAGTGAATATTTAAAATGAACGTTGTTTTCAGTCCCAAACACGTCGATTCGATACAGAACAAAATGTTCTATTTTAGTTGAGGAAAATCTAAGAATAACATTCTTTAATCACGAAGTCAATGAGATTCAAGTTGGGGTCCCCTTATCATTGTTTCTCTGACCGCAACTTTAACCTTGGCCAAGTACATAATTCTGTTTCCAGGGAATATTTTTCATGGAAACAGTTTGATTATCTTATGTAAAGTTTTGATTTAAAGCCATATTTAACATTTGTCACTTATTAAAACTCAAGCGAAGGTGATGACGGATTTGGGTAAAACAAAAGTGAATACTTCCTATATACATCGATTTCATATATATTGCTCTTAATGCATGTACATAATGGATTCAATCAGCATTGCAAAAGAAAACTACAAACCCATTAAAAAAAAAAAAAATACAATATGGCTGGGCATAGTAGAAAGAAAGTAGTAGAAGGTAGAAAGTGGACGAAAAGAATCAGAAATCTTCCCAAATTAACTAAAAATTAACTATCAAAACCGAAATGACGTGAACCAATCGTTGTGGTACCTGGAGAAAGTACTGCTTTTTACACCATCCCTTTCCTAGAACCGATAGGATTCTGCTGTTATGCTGTGTCCGCGCTGTGGTCCATTACGACATCCCCGGACTAACTAGAAAATTGATGTTTTTTTTTTTGTTTTTCTTGTCGTTTTTGATCTTCTTATTGACCAGTTCTTTATTTCAAATGATACTTTAATAAATAATACCGACCACCATGATACGGGCAAATGCCTAGTTTGGGAGGTAGTATAATGTTGTATTTTTATTTTTTTATTCAATAATTTTGTAACAAATTAAATTAAAAAAAGAAATATTAGACCCTTTTAAATCACGATCTATATTAAACATGTTTGGTTCTTCCAAGAAACTCATATAAAGCAAAAAAAGTTTATTTGCGGCACGTTCCAGAGCGGTAGATGTTCTAAGTTTCACCCTGGTGAAAGACCATCATTCTGAATCGAAACCTTGCTTGAAATGGCTTTAGCCGTGTTTGGTGACCAGATCTGAATAGCCAGGTACTTCCCAACTTTCCTCTTCCCAATCTCCGTCCCCAACCCACTACCTTCAGCCTCATCACATACCCTATTTGGGAATGCCATAGTCTTACTGGCTCTAGACGATTGGGAGCAGTTGAGACTCTTGTGCGGTGTTCATATAAAAAAATAAAGGCGATTATTTGTATTCGGTGATATTAACTGTACGTATTGGACGTGTGTACAAATTATTCACTGGTGATAGACGTCTTTTCAACCGTCTATGTTACTGAAGTAACCACACGATCTAAAAGACAAACACAGTTCAATAGGATTGTGTCATTACTCTTTTTTTTTAAGTTAAGGAAAAAAACATTGGATACTCTTAGCCGCATTTAAGCAAATCCACCACTCCTGCCGATATCCTGCGCAGTTAACTATAGCCTATAATTAACAGGATAGCGACATCCAGTTAATTATACCAAAGGTTCCAGTATTTGTCTCCCACTAAAATTGAACGACAATAAAAGCTGTTCACTAATATGGGTATTCTGAAGATGAAATATCGCAGCGAATGTTGAGTCGAACTCAGTACTCACCCAGATGTGGTATACAGAACGTTTCAAACATATTTTCGACTTCAGAAAATAATATTAAATCTATACGGTTGTTTCAATTTTTTTCAACTTAATGAATAACAAAGAATACACCGTAAAAACGTTTTGAAAATTCTAACAAACTTAAATGTTAAAAATACATTGTAAAGAATCAATCGACCGGTTATTTAAAAATCTTTTTGAAATACAGGTATATTGTAATATTTAAATTTTTTTTAGTCCTCCTCACTAGGGATTCCTGTTACGATGCGGACTGTAGGTTATTGTGTTGGTGTTACAGATTCTTATGTTTTCTCCATAATTTTTATGATTTTTCTCATCTTCATGTTTATTTAGCCATATATAGACATTTTTAAAAGAAAGACAAAGATTTCCGGGTTACGAATAACCAGACAATATTTGGAAAACTTCTACTACCATAATAATAAACGGAAAATGTTGCTTGTGCAATGATGGATGACTTAGCTAGCAGATAAATTAAACCCACGACGCCCGGATGTGAATTTCACGCGTTTGTCCACTCAGCTACTAACCGGTCAAAATACCGGTTATATTTCGATGTTGTTTTTGAACAATTGTATCTACCATACGTGGTATTTTTAATATCGTTTGGAAGAGCATTATAGGGTAGCATGGAATTTATGCTAACACTATGACAATTAATACAGGTAGCATCTAGCATTGAAAAGTACCTATATAATTAAAAAATATTAAAATAATATTCAAAAAATATCCATTAGCGATTAGCCCCAATAATGTTTGGCGATTTTTCACATTTTTATTTTGCTGTGAACGTTGCAATTTTCTTTCAATACAATTTTTAGAACGAAAGTTAGTAGCTGTATTTGTTAATTAAAATAGATCTCATGTTTAAAAAAAAAATTCCCATCCCCTGTCAACTAAGTATACAATGGTGACACTCGCAATATCTCAGTACCTCTGTGAAATACCACCATTCGGAATTGGAACGTTGCTAGCAATGACTTTAGCTGTAGTTGGTGACCACATAAGCATGTAGAGCGGATGAATGAAGAAAGAAGTCGGGGACGCCCGAGAAAGACATGGCGCGGTCAAGCGAATCAAATACTTGAGTCGGGGCATGTTAAGAGTCAGAATAACAGAAGAGCATATATGAGATGATGTATGAATGTAAATGAAACAAGGAGTGTGTGCTAAGACAATTTTGTATGGTGGTACATCCTCTCTGCCTACCCTTGCGGAAAAAGTAGGTTTTAGTGACCATATTTGAATAACCAGGTACTTCCAAACCCACCTCTTCCCCATTCTCTTCTCTTTTTCGCTCCCTTCAAACTCACAACATACCCCAGTTGGGAATGCTAAAATCCCACTGGTTTCGGACAGTTAGGACTCTTGTGCGGTATTCCAGTTGAAAAAATACATTTCATTGATTATTGGAGTAGTTTCAAATGTTATTTGAGGAGCTTAGAAGCAAAGGCAGCAATCTCCAAATACGGTTCTGTAGCATTATCAACTCTTGAATGATTAATATAAAGAAATGGAGAATGAAGTGCACAAAAATGTTAGTGTACATTAAACTTGGAACAATTTGAAACAATCATCTCTAAATTTATCAACATATTCACAAAAGAAAAAGGGATTAAACGTTAAATCATCTTTCCAATAAATAATTTAAAATGAAGGAGATTGCTGCCTTTGCTTCTAAGCCCCTCATTTAATGTAAGTCATTTATATAGAAAGCTGTACTGCCGACACAAAGTTCGTTTTAACTCATTTGAGCCATGCTCCGGTCTACCTTCTAATAGTGTCTCGCCGACCACCGACCACCAATAACCAAAAAAGCGATAGTGGTTGGCGGTTTTGATGGTGGTTGGCGGTTTTGTTTATGATGCTCTAATATAATTAAATTTATGGTAGTGAAAGAGGGTTTCATAAAATAATATTTCGACAGCAATAATTAAATTTGTGTAGACTTTATTAAAGTACGAGTATTTGCATTTTTATCACATGAGAGTCCCTCCTCTTCTCCTTCAGTCTCCTTTTTTGGATCTTTTTAACGTCGTTCTGAAATAACATAGACAACAATATATCAGAACATTTGCATAGGTGAATCCTATAGAAATTCCTACATCAAGTATGTGATTATAAAGGTTTCTTGAACCCTCATCATCAAACGTTAATAAAGGATGAACCATTGATTGGGTACTCATCCCTTCTTGCGATCAAATTAATCACCGCATCGACCCGTCAGTATATTGAATCTATGATCCGTTAACACAGATGGGGCTAGATGGCGTTAACATAAATAGATTCAAAATAAATTATGACTATCTAGAATAGACATTAAAAACGATAATTGAGATTCCAGGTTTCAATACTCGTTTTCTAGTTATTAGATACGTGTCGTCACTGGAGAGGCGAAATGGCAAGTTTACACCAGAGGACTTAAAAGTTATTATTTGTTTTACAATAAAATTCATAAGCCTTCAGTACCTGATTGTATTTAAAAAAAAAGTTAACTCAGGTAACGCAAGGCTCTCATTAAGATAATTTGAAGCGACATAAAGCTTAAAAAGTCCCAAACTTGTAGCTTGAGACAAGCCTACTCCCAAATGCTAAATATATTTTAGAAGGGCCACAAAAGTCTTGACGACAGCCAGAGCATTCGAAGCTGAAAAAAGAACTGATCAAAACTGCATATTAAACTATTTTTTTAGCAAAGTGTCCCTTAAGCTTTTTTGCCATTCCAGCTACGATGTGTTTTGTTTTTTTAAGCGGGTATACAAGTATAATGATATGATGTTTTTTTCCGTCTGAAAAACACGGCAGGACGGGTTTTTAATTGAAAAGGTGAACATTTTTAATATTGTGTTACTCTCATCACGACGTTGAAAAATAAACGATTATTCAACTCAATATTCAGCAGAAGTATGGATGGAATACGTAATATTTAAATGATTTCATAACTTTATTGCTCTATTTTTGATTATGAACAAACCGGTTTCACCTTACAACGGCTTAAAGTTGCCCCGATGATAGCCAACCATCTATAAGAGGGAGAAGGCACCAGCAGACGAAGATTAAACTAATGTACTTAGGAAATGTTGACAGAAGACTAGTAGTGGAAGATGACATTGAATTGGACATGGTGTGAGTATTTCTTGAACTTCCGCTGCATTTTATCGAGATGTTTTACAAAGATTTTCTCGATGATAGCCAACCTCCGACAAGCAAGAGCACTAAAAATATATTTATTTTATTTATTTTTATAGTAAATACTGCACATGAGCCTCAACTGCTCCCAACCGTCTAGATCCAGTAGAACCTATGGCATCACCAATTAGGGTATGTTATGAGGCTGAAAATGGTGGAAAGAGGAAGTATATAGGAAAGAGGAAGGTTGGGAATTACCTGGCTATTTAGATCTGGTCACCAAACACGGCTAAAGCCATTTCAGGCAGCGTTTCAATTCTGAATGGTGGTCTTTCACCAGAGCGATACTTAGAGTATCTACCACTCTGAAACGTGCCGCAAATATACTATATATTATTTAATATGAATCAAATGCGTTATGGCATATATTATTAAAATCAGAGTTATTGGCGCACGCCGGGTTTGAACCCGCGACCTTTGGATTCATAATCGAGCGTCTTACCACTCGACCATGGAGGCCGTCAAACAAATGATGTTCATTCAATCAACAATTCAGAATCAACCCGTAAAAATAACGTAGTAACTGCTAGTTAGGTGGTCTTTCACCGATTCAGGGCGATACTAAGAGTATCTACCACTCTGGACCGTGCCGCAAATATACTATATATTATTTTATATAAATGAGTTACGACAGATATTTATTAAATGAAATTTACTTGCGCACGCCGGGTTCCAACCCGCGACCTTTGGATTCGTAGTCGAGCGTCTTGCCACTCGACTACGCAGGCCATCGCATCACTGTTCTAACATTTATTGCAGAAAAACGTCAAAACTACGCGCCATGTTAAGAGAAATTGATGAATAAAATAAATAAATAAAACTTTTTCTTTCATCATGACCCTGCAGATTAAGCTGGGGGTGGAAGTTTTCAGATATCGGCAGATGAATCACAGGCTAAAAATACCCGCCGCTTGGCATTGTGCGGGGTATGAATAATAACGGGGGACGGGAAGGGGTCGGGCGAGACTTAAACTTTCTGGAGACTTGATTCTTTAGAAATGGCAATTCTACTCGCGTATCTGCTATCTGGTGTCCGCATTCCTACTTTCGGCTTTCTGCGCCCGGCTTAGCAAACTCCAGCACATCTCGCGTAGATTTCATTGAAATAGATTTTAACAGGATTTATTGTCAGCTCGAAATACTCTGAAAATGTTCTAGAGTATTTCGATTTGTTAAAGAAATGTGTTTGTTTTAAACTAGCTTAGTAAAGTCGCAGACCAACGCCGTTGTGGGAGGGGTGAGGGAGGCTTAAAGGAATATTTTGTCACACCATTTCGAATTCAACTATGCATCAACTTTACTGCCCGGCTTAGTCAGAGATTTTTTTAAGAAGTAGAACTTCGTGTAGAATAATAATGAATAACCCATTCTTTGAATTGCTATTTAAACAAATTAAAATTAATAACAACTTAAACACATAACTTGTTTCGGAAGCATCCTTCTATCTTATTATATAAAATTTATTTACGCACGCCGGGTTTAAGCCCGCAACCTCTAGATTCGTAGTCGGGCGTCTAACCACTAAGCCACTGAGACCTTAAACCTAATAAACAATAATATAATGTTCACTGTCATTTGCCATGGAGATAAAAATCTTCAGTTTGGTTTAAAGGTCGAAGATGGTTGATGTAAAAAATCAACAAAATAAGGTTAAAAATATATTTAATTCGTTTTCGAAAATTCAGCCACCGGATATTGTGTTTCGTAAAGCGATGAGTAAATTATTTTTTATAATTATTTATTTATATATTAAACAAGATCAAACAAAGCTACAACTCTCAGGCATATAAAAGTATTGAAATAGCAGGATAAACAAGGTGAAACCTTCCAAAGTTATCTTTATAAATTGTTATAATAAATTATGGCAAGCCACAAAGTGGACGATTTTACGAATAAGTAATTAAAATTATTTTATATTTCAAAGCTGTATAGGTATTGACGAAAACGATATTGCAAACAAAATAGTTCCATTGGATGATTCCAGATATACTCGTTACTATTTTGAAGTTTATTTTAAGCTCGTGTTACTTATCTAGTTAATATTACAAAATATAACAGTTTTGCAAAGCATCATACTGCACCGGTTATCCTGTGAGTAGACGGAAAACAAACGTATTCGAATACAAAAATACCCAGGTCTCAAATATACTTTTCGCGTTTCGACTTACAAATTTCTTTTAATTTCTGTTAAATACCCCCGTTGAATCCGAAGCTGCGATAAAACACCGAATGTGTTTTCAGCTTCAGATGAATTTGGAAAATAGTGGAATGTAGACGATAAACTATACTACTAAGTGTCTAATTGTAGCTTGTGAAACGATTATGGAATAAAAATAACATGGAAAACCATTCACTCAACGCTGTACTTGAAGTTATTGATTCTTCTTACACAGTTTTATTATTAACAAAACCAATCATAACAAAACACCACACTAATCTTGTATTATTTGGAGATCAAAATAACAAACCGACGAACAAGCGAAAAACAGACGAGCAACACGATTCTTCACATCAAAACTCTTCCGTTTGGTTGTCAAATGTTTCGTTAACACAGTATTGTTAAAAACAAAAATCATATAGTGAAATGGTGGGATAGGTGGGATCTGGATGAAAAACATGAAGGTAAGAGCTTAACAAATTATCACTTTGAAATCCAACAGCCCCTATATTCTATCAACATTGCTTTGTTAATTCCAGCTATCAGATGAATGTAAAACACTTATCATATTAATTTTTTAAATGTATTATGTTATTCACGAGCATTTAGATATCTCTGCATTGCATTTACATAATCGCCAATCTACTTAATGGCTTCCCAAAGACCAACAGTGTTATTGCTTACTGTCGAATCTGGAAATACGAGTGTGGTACATTCATATGAAACCCACAGAACGTCTCCCTAGTTGACTGCATAAATTCACAAATTCCAGCATTCCCCGCCTCGAGATAGTGTGGCAGTAACTATTAAGACGTTTATGTGCCCCGCTGAATATGCGAACAAGTGTTCTGCAGTCGGTTGGTTTAGGGTGTGTTTTGCTTGCGCGATGGCTCGCGCTTGGGGGGTTTTGAAAGGCTGTGTTGAATCTGGTGACATTTCGTAGTTATATTCTTGACTGTCGGGGTGACTCTTGAATTGTATCGAGGGTAATTGAAGTGTTCGGAAATCAAAAGTATTGTCGGTTGAATAGATGGGTACTTGAGAAAATTGACACGGAGTGTGCAAGTGGAGATATCTGTTCATTTTTTCATTTATATTTGATTCTATACGGAGTCAAAACATGATTCTATCAAGACAAAAAAGTAAAGCACACTTTGGAGGACGTCTCTAAATCGTTTTTTTTTAAATGCCATTTGAAAAAATGGTTTTTATCACAATTATACATAAAAAAGGTAGACTTTCAACGATTGGCCTGGGAGATGGCTTGGTATACTGCAGGAAAAAATTACAGCCTGTGTCAACTTGTTCTAATCACTTTGATTTAATAATCAACGTATTATTAAACCATTAAAATAAAGTTCCGCAACGAATAAACACTTTTAGAATTAGAAATACTAATCACTTTGGTTAAATAATGTTTCGCTCGCGTCCGTCGTATTTCACGCAGATTTTTTTGTTCATATTTATTTATTTATCATATGATTACAATCAATTTTTAAGAAAATAACATAAAAGTAAGTACATTTGTTAAAATAATTGTAATATTTTAAAATGTGTACAAGTGCCACTATATTATGTTCGGTCGATATTAGTTCCTAGCTCAGGCAGATTGCCTGTTCTAAGGAACCAAATACATTCGCTACGCAGATGCACTGGGGATTTATGCTGCTGGGTCAATCGAGTAGACTTCAATAAAATACTTGTAGAGCAGACTCAGCATACTTACGATACATCTGTGCATTGAAGATGGTAATCGGCCGTTAATAACGAATTATCAATCAGAAGAATCGTCATCTTAGCACCGAATCAGCCAAGAAGGGGCTATTGCATTCAACTTTTATTTTTTACAGTTAATATCGCCAAACAGTTCCAATTGCTCGCAACTCGCCTAGAGCCAGTGACACTATGGCTCCCCTAATTGAAATATGTTGTAAAATCGAAGGTAGTAGGGATGAGAAGGAGGGGAAGAGAAATGTTGAGAAGTACCTGGCTATTCAAATCTGGTCACCAAACACGGTTTAAGCCATTTTAAGCAACGTTTAAACTATGAATGGTGGTCTTTTACCAGGGCGATATTTAGAGTACCTACTACTTTGAAAAGTGCACCGAATATACTATAAATTATTTTATTTGTATTCAATGTGTTATGACACATATTAGTTGAATAAATAAAAAATTGCGTAGAGTAGTCAAAATAGTCGAGCCAGTCTCACCACTTGACCACGCAGACTATCACTTGAAGTTTGTAAAAGTTTATCAGCTGGTCACTGTTCAAGTATCTGCTAGTTCTATAAAAGATGGGCGGTTTCTCGGAAGCCAGATTAACATGGGCTTCTATGGAGCCCTGATACTTGAGCTGGTCTGAGATACTTACTCCAAGTATCTCAATGGAGTCTGTATTAGGGAGGGTGCTCCCATCATGATTATAGCTGTAAAACTATTTAAGCAATTTCAATATATGCATGCAAACTAAAAAATAATTGAAATTATTAATCATATTTATAAGATTATATTAGTGATTTGTAACTAGAAATGGTGGATCACCTCGCTAAGATAAAAATTAAAACGTAGTAAATCGACAATCTCAGAACGGGCCCTCATAGTTGATAATCTAAAAGCGATTTTTCTAGAAGCTGTCAAACGAAGGATCTCTTTTCAGACGGAGAGCGATCAATATCGAAGCGCCATTTTGGGAAGTTTACACCAGAGCACTTAAAAGTTTTTTTTTTCCAAAAAAATTCAGTAGGTTCATTTTAGAAAAAAATAAAGTTGACTCAGGTAACTCAACGCTCTAGCTGAGTTACTTAAAGTGACAAAAAGCTAAAAAAGTCCCAAACTAGTGTTGCTTTATTCGAGTCTTTTCTCAAATGGCAAATATATTTTAGATGGCTAAAGCGTCAGAGAAGTCTTCAGAATCAAACGAGAGTCAGAGCATTTGACGCAGAAAAAAAAACTGATAGAAACTACATGCTTAACTAATTTTTGACCAAAGTGTCGCTTAAGCCCCTTTGCCTTTCCGACGGCAATATCATTTTCAATTTCATTGATGAGTGTCCGCAACATAATATTTGATGGAGAGTACGATCAGTTTAATATTTTTCGAGTAAGAGCTCCTTGAATCAGCACCCCTTTCAATACTAAATGTCGAGATTCGTTTGATCTTGTTATATATATAAATAAATAAATTGCAAAAATAATTAACTCATCACTTCGCGAAATACAAAATCCGGTGACTGGATTTTCGGAGACGAATTTTAGGAATTAAAAAAAATACATTTTTTAATGATGTTTCACCATCAATCATCCTCGACATTAAAACCAAACCGAAAACGTTTATCTCCATATCAAATAACGGTGATTTTTTTATAATTAAGTATATTTGCGGCACGTTCCCCAGTGGTAGATACTCCAAGTATCGCCCTGGTGAAATACCACCACTCACAACCGAAACGTTCCTTGAAATGGCGTTAAAATTCCGTTAAAATAAAAAAAAATTCCACACAGAAAAGCAAAACGAGATACATGATGCCAGAGTTCACCGTTAGAGTGTCTTTGCTGGGCCGAACAAACACAAATAATGTTTTATAATTTCGAATTACCAAAAAAAAAAACTACGTAAAAACGACAAACAATAAATGTCGGATTTATATTGACAAAGGTCGTACGTATGAAAATATTTTCATATTTTATTTGCTTTGGAAAACAACATAAATCATCTGCAAACATTTAATGTGAGTAATTCTAACCCACATCAAAACGGAGGTAGAAGTTCGTAGATCTTAATAAAAGGCTTCCCATATTTATGTATTTCTTAGAAACGTTCTGTGTTTTTCTTCAATTTATCCTTGTTTTGTAAAACCATTCCCAACTAGAAATGTATTTGAGATGTACATACCTCTCCCTTTAGTGCGCGTGCTCACATATTCTTTGCGACATTCACCTGAGAAATTATATTTATTTCAACCTCAGAGCAATAATGTACCAGGAGGGAGCGCTAGTGAAGTCACTATTGATGATTTTTGCCTGACTGGGGTGTGGCTAGGGCTAGGGTATTTATACATCCATTCATAGCACATGTCGACATAATGTTTTTGTTTATTTGTTTAACTACTTTTTCACAGTACTGTTATAAACAAAATGTAGGATATAACCTAAACAACCGTTGAGTTATGTCCTGTTAAGTCGCGTAACAAAACGTAGTGGACGGAGACGGAGAACATGCTTGCATACCTAAAAGCGCAGCTTTATTGTGTGAGAGCTTGTTGATCTCTTTCTCTCTTACGGTTTACTATGCGAAAACCCGGAGAAAGCAATTAATCGTTAATTTGTATAGATTGGGTAAAAATGTTTAGCTCTCTCTTCATGTATATTTTTGCTCAGAGATTTCAACGCACATTCGTCTAGTCCAGTGAGAGACAACACGAAAACAGACGGAATATTAATAGAGAGGAAGATAGGAAAAGAGATTATGAGTGGTCGAAGGTTTATTATTTATCTCAGCCGATTGATTGAGAAAAAACTGTGTGGGTTTTGACCATTGCTTATAAGGGTTACATTCTGACCACTCTTTGAAGTACTTTCTTTGTGAAGCGCTATGCTCGTTAAGGGTTACAGCTACAATAATATTTTTTAGGGGTGAAAATAAGATTTTTAAAAGCTTTATTAAATAAAATAAAATTTGAATACCGACATTCCAGCGATCTAGCATTGAAATAATACCATTCTTTAGTAATTACAGTTTGAAATTTGAATATCGTTGTTTGTTTCGAAAAAAAAAGTATTAAAGTTTTTTTGTGGCTCGATGAAACAACTTTCAATAAAATAGAATTCAGTTATCAAATGAAATAAGAAACAAAGCTAAATTGTATGAATCTTTGACTACAAAATAACCACTCTTACGCTCATCATATATTTAACTAATATCACAAATTTATACAAAGTGACCAAATCTGAGTAGTCAGGTTCCTTAACCTTTATTCTCTTCTCTCTGGTCGAGTAGCAAGACTATCGACTACGAATCCAGAGGTTGCGGGTTTGAACCCGGCATGCGCAAATATACTTTATTTACGTAATATGTGTCATCACACATTTGATTCATATAAAATAATGTATAGTTTATTTGTGGTATAAACTACATATATACAAAGTATCGCCCTGGTGAAAAACCACCATACGAAATGACTTTAGCCGTGTTTAGTGATCAGATTTGAATAGCCGGGTACTTTCCAACCTTCCTCTTCCCATCTCCTTTCCCTCTCTACTACGTTTAGCCTCATAACATAACCCAATTGGGGATGCCATAGTCTCACTGGCTCCTGTATTGACTGTAAAAAAATAATAATAATTGCCAGCCACAAAATATTGGTTGGCTTTTATGTTTACTCCCTACTTCAATAAATGTTTCTTAAAGTCTGCTGCTTCCTTCTCATAAAAATAAATTTCACCCAACATCCCCAAAGATATTAAAGTTGAATGAAAATGTTCAAAGTGTGTGAATTATTACGTTTTAACAAATAACCATGTTTGCGAACGATTTTACTATCCATTGAATCATTTTGGAAAAAGATAATAAATATAGTGACAATGAAATAATGACTTGTATGTATGTATAAGAACATAGATTTAATTTTTATTTTATGACCGACCGGTTTCCCTTAGCCTAAGTATCATCAGAGTACAAAAAAATAAACAAAAAGAATAATGATAAATTTTATGAGTTTACAGGAAATATATCTACTATTGGACAAATTTACCTGATTGTTAAGAATATGAATATTCATTTTAATTACTTATTTTTAGTGCTTCTAAATTATTTAATCTGTCACCATGACCATTTTTATAAAGAATATGAGCACCAGTGTTTCAATTGAAGGTATGATATTTTTTTATTAAGATATTTTACAAAGTTATTATTTCATTTTCGTTAAATATTTTAAACCACAAAGTGATTGCTTTCTACGAAAATATAAGAGATAATAGTTGTAAAACTTTAGAGCGCCGAGCCAGTGAGAGAATTAATCAGACAATCAGAGTATCATAAATATTAAAGTGACAACGAAGAACGCTGAAGGTTTGTTTAGCTCATAATTCTCCTACAAAACCGGTTCAAAGAATTCTCGTCGAGATAAACGGGTCACGGTTTCGACTGTTATTTCGGGAGATGTTGAAAATCTACCCTTTTATTAATGACAGTAAAGTTGTAAAAATAAGCTGAAACGTAAAAATAATTCGACGACATAATATTATGAATTCATCCGAAAAGCAAGTCGAGGCCGAATTAAAAAAGGGTTTCAATGGTGGAAATGTTTGATCAGCGATCACTGTAGGTCTGTTGACCTTTGATTAGGCAGATTGCGGATGATATAATATGTATTTTATTATTATTTTGCTATTTTGTCTCTATTATTTTATATTATCTGTCTCACTTTCTCTCTGTGATTTTTCGTATCTTCCATTTTATATTATCTTCCTCTTTCTCTATGTGCTTTTTCGTCTCTTTCGTTTTATATTATCGGTCTCTTTCTCTCTGTTCCTTTTTTGTTATAGATACAAATGTTATTCTATTGTTTTCTCACTGTTCTCTTATTTTATTTTATATTGTGTTCTACCTCTGTATGTATATATAACCGCACACTTTGTATTTTTGTTTAGTTTAATGTTGTCTCCTGATGATGCTTAGGCTAAGCGAAACCCGTCGGTCATAAAAAATAAAATAAAATCTGTGGTCTTATACAAATTTATTATTTAACTTTATATATAGTTTACTAGTTTTCACTTACATATACATGCGGTATTATAATAGTGTGGTCAGAGCTATCATATATTATAATGATGACTTTACATTGAACTGAGTCTGAATCTGATCTTTCAATTGAAAATTGTTACGTCACCCTAAAAATTTCAGACCAAAACGTTGTATAGTTTTCTAGACGTATGGAATCATCGTTTGCGAGTTTTTTTTCCGAGACAGACAACCAGATTTTCCGAATAATAGTTAAGATTAACGGGGGCATCTTTTTTTAAAATGGAAGTTGCCAGTCGTTGTTGTGCACTTAAGTTTGATCAAATTTGCAAAAATGGATATCTGGCTAGTGGACAGCTGTTGTAAATAACAGTAATAAATAACATGTACAATTTTACCCTGAACAATAATATAACGTTTTTTATTTCCCTTAAGTCGGTGAGATACTAAAATTCGGATTCAGAACATTGGTTAAACTGCCTTTAGCTATATTTAGTTATAAGACATGCATAACGAAGACATTTTCCACCCTCTTCCTTATTTCTTTCTACCATTTAAACATTCTTCGATATCTAACTAACTAACTAACCATCACACCGTTTTTCTGCAAGGGTGGGCATATAGGACGGACCGTCATACAACTTTGTATTAGCACACACTCCTTGCTTCATTTATTCTGACTCTTCACATGGCCCGATTCAAGTATTTAATTCACTTGATCGTGCCATATATTCCTCGGGCGTCACCGACTTCTTCTTCCATTCACTTTCGCATAGTATATTATTTTCACACTCCTTTCTTTGATAAAGTTGAACTAATCCCATTGGCTACGGACAGTGTATTTATTAGACAGTATTCATATGGAAAAAGCTTTATTAAATAATTGCTTATACAATAATAAAAACGCACTGCCAAAAGCATATTAAAATCTCCAATTATCATGGCTTTAAAAGTATAACGGTGCAAAAACTTTTATTTATTACAAAAAGAAATTAAAATATCCAGTTATAATAATTGACATAAACTTCTAAAAACGTCTTCTAAAAATAAAGTAAAAGGCGAAAAGTCAAGATCCGGCTACGATAAGTCGCCCATACACGAAAGCCGATGACGTCAGCGGTAATGAGCATTGCATGTATCAACATTTTGAACTTAGCGCGTTCTCACCGCCTCCCTCAATTCGAGATAATTCCTACGTTAATTTAAACTCCAGTTCTGCCTCGAGCATGATAACTCTGAACTGAAATTATTATGGAAATTTAAAGCTAAAAATATTCGAATATAAAACCAGTTAATATTTTTTTTCAAAGACTTTGGTAAATGATAAAGTATTGATTTCTGATCTGGATTAACGGGGATGTTTGGTTGGGATGTTTAAAGGAGCTGAATAGAACCACTGAAAAAATTGGAAGTGTAATATATACTAATATAAAAGAAAATCAACGTGATATAATCATTATCAACAGAGTGGTAGATACTGTAAGTATGCCCTTGTGAAATACTACCATTCGAAACGTTGCTTAAAATAGCTTAAGCCGTGTTTGGTGACCAGATCTGAATAGCCAGGTACTTCTTAACCTTCCTCTTCTCTATCTTCTTCCCCTCTCCGCTTCATCCAATCTCACAACATAGTTCTATTCGCCTAAGATAGTTGGGAGCAGTTGAGACTCTTGTGTGATATTCACCTAAAACTATTTAAATCAAAGGCTGAAAATATTCGAATTTTAAAATGATTACTTATGTTTTGAAGAGATCATGTGATGGAGTACTGGAATCTATTATTTATTTATTAATGATTTTGTTGAGATTTTTAAAGGAGTTGATAATATTCAATCCCATATGTGACATGAATATTTTTTCTGATTTTTCACAATAAAATGTATTGTTTCGAGTTTCATTCGTTCTTTTTAGATTTCCTACTTTTCTACGAAAAACTGACGTTGACAGCTGGAAAATCAGTTGTTTTACTACAAACATTAAAATTGGGAAATAAAATGATATTTCCAAATACTACAAATATGTGCTTTCGACATTTGTACGAGTATGTTGATACACCTTTTTTCAGTATACCTTCACGCAGATGTTAATAGAATCCAATTACAGAGTAGTAGATACTCTAAGTAACGCCCTGGTGAAAGACGACCATTTATAATTGAAACGTTGCTTGAAATGGCTTTAGTCATGTTTGGTGACTAGACCTGAATAGCCAGGTACTTCCTAACCTTCTTCTTCCTATCTCCATTCCCTCATTACTTCCTTCAGCCTCACAATATACGCCAATTGGGTATTCTAAAGTCTCACTGGCTTTAGACGGCTGGGAGCAGTTGGAACTCTTGTGCGATTTTTACTATATAAAATAATAATGTCAACAACATGATCATGGTCGTGGTAGCAGATTAAATAATTATTAAGCACTGTACATAAAGAAAGCCATTAAAATAAACAGTCATATTCTTAATAATCAATTGGATTAGTCCAGTAGTCCAATATTAGGTACATTTCAAGTAAACTCATAAAATTTCTCATTATTCTTTTATCACGTTTTCAGTTGACGTTTTGCCCTTTTTATTTTTTATTATCTGTCTCTTTCTCTCTGTTCCTTTTTAATAATCTAAATACTGTTATTTTGTTTTCTTACTGTTCTCTTTTTTATTTTATTTTACATGGTGTTCTCCCTACGTATGTATGAGTATATATTACCGCACACTATGACGGCCTCCATAGGCGAGTGGTAAGATGCTCGACTACGAATTCAAAGGTCGCGGGTTCAAATCCGGCGAGCGCAAATAAAATTTATTTAATTAATATGTGTCATAAGACGTTTAATTCATATAAAATAATGTAAAGTATATTTGCGGCACGTTCCAGAGTGGTAGATACTCCAAGTATCACCTTGGTGAAAGACCACCATTCGGAATCGAAACGTTGCTTGAAATGGCTTTAGCCGTGTTTGGTGACCAGATCTGAATAGCCAGGTGCTTCCTAACCTTCCTCTTCCACATCTCCATCCCTTTGCCACTACCTTCGGCCTCATAACATATCCCGATTGATGATCTGTCAGTCTCACTGGCTCTAGAGGGTTGGGAGCAGTCGGAACTCTTGTGCGGTATTAACTATAAAAAAGTATTTTTTTTTAGTTGAATTTAGTCTTCGGATGATGCTTGGGCTAAGCGAAACCGGTCGGTCATAAAAAATCTGTGGTCTCATACAAAGTTATACTCTTGTGCGATATTCATATTCATAATAAGAAATAAATTTCAAAAACTTAAGAGTTTGTATTTCCATTTTAAATAAATTGTCCCAGTTATAAAAATACTGACTAAAAACTAAACTCTGCGAAAAATGGAAAAAAGCACGCGACTAGCACCTTCCTTATTACCATCTCGGGGTCGGCTCCCGTTCCGAAAGAGTTGCGACTTTATGAATTAGAAATATGTTTCCGCCATGAATGATTGTGTTAACGTCGGTAATAGTGACTTTGCGAAAAGCAAGGCGAAACAAACACTCGCCCTAAATATAGCAGGAAACACACTTTGTGAGGCGGGGAGGGAGGAGGCGGAGTAAGGTTTCAAATTGCCGTCGTAATTATTAACGTACGTCAAACTTTAAAGTTCCCGTACACCCCGGCTATTTTTAGAAATGAATTATTGGGCAAAAGTATCAAAAGTACAGAATTCTGATAAAGCACCGACAAAATTACTTAAACACCGCTAATGAGATCTTAATCTCTGCCAACACAGAAATAGCCATTATTTCGTAGATTTATTCGGCAATATTAAGCTTTTTCTCTTTTATTTCACATTTCGGCGATTATCCCCCGGCGTATATTATTGTGTGGAGTTCCGGCCGACCCGAACGGGGAAGTTTTGAAGCACGGGTTAATTTCGACTGATTGGCTCGAAAAAGTGGTCCTATTTCTGGTCGGAGTCATCAAGTAGCCGCGCATGACGGTACTGTTTTTTTTTTCCGCTGGCAATCATCGAGGGATCAAATTAAAATGCCAAATTTAGCACGTGCCATAGCTTCATTGCAAATTGGACGTAGTTGAGCGTAATTTTTTTATATGAATACCGCACAAGAGTCTCAACTGCTCCCAACCGTCTAGAGCCAGTGAAACTATGGCATCCCCAAATGGGGTATGTTGAAGTACGAATCCAGAAGTAGCGGGTTCAAAACCCCGCGTACACAAATATTTTTTTATTTAAATACTACGTGTTTTTTCACATTTAGTATATATGCGGCACGTTAAAAAGTAGTACAAACTCCCAGAATCGCCCTGGTGAAAGACCACTGTTCAGAATCGAAACGTTGCTTGAGATGGCTTTAGCTGTGTTTGTTGACCAGATCTGAATAGCCAGGTACCGACCAACCTTGATCTTTTCCATACATTTCCCCTCCTCACTACTTTTAGCCTCACAACATACCCTAATTGGGGATGCCATAGTTTCCCATAATATTTTTAAATGACAGCCGGTTTGCCCATTTATTGTTAATACCTTTAATAACGTTAAATTAACGTTTTTCAAAGTTAAACAGCAAGCAAAAAAGCCCTTTAAAGGTATTTTCATTTTCATCAACAGGAACAAGATTTAGAAAGAATTCTAATTTTCCTAATTCTTAGTTGATTTCACCAATACCAAGTAGATAGTGCACTAGGCATCGCCCCATCTCATTTGTGGGAAACCCCCGTTTCCGACGCCATTAGATGTTCTTTTCATTCCCCCCCTTACAAATTGCAGACGGCCTCCGTAGTCGAGTGGTAAGACGCTCGACTACGAATCCAAAGATCGCGGATTCAAACCCGACGTGCGCCTTTAACTTTTATTTAATTAATATGTGTCATAACACATTTAATTCATATAAATATAATAAAAAGTATATTTGCGGCAGGTTCCAGAGTGATGGATACTCTAAGTATCATCCTGGTGAAAGACCAACGTTCAGAATTGAAACGTTGCTTTAAATGGCTTTAGCCGTGTTTGGTGACCAGATCTGAATAGCCAGGTACTTCACAACCTTCCTCTTCCCAATCTCCTTCCCCTCCTCAGTACCTTCAGCCTCATAACATACCCTATTTGGGAATGCCATAGTGTCACTGGTTCTAGACGGTTGAGAGCAGTTGAGACTTTTGTGCGGTATTCATAAAAAAAAAAACATTAGCCGGGTCAATGAGCTAAACGAAAATACAATTACCCATTGATGGGAACAAGCAATAAAGTAACGATTCTAACTTGCCGCGTTCATCGCACGTATAACTTTAAATGCAAACTATGCATAAAGTTAAAGGCCGTCTCATTGCACGGAATAATGGCGAACGCGTAACATCGCACCATGAAATGCCCCATCAGCCATTCGGGCCAAGTTATACAACCGTTCGAAAATCTTTATAGCCCACCTCTTTCCCTCCCGCTATTATCCCATTTACTCCGCGCGAGCGAGAAGCCACGGCTCGCTGGATTTTCCCCACTCGCGTAAACACTTTTTGAATGCAATAAAACCTTGTAAAAATTCAATGGTAAAGGAACAAATCAAATATTCAGCTTTCGTGGGCAAAATGGTTTTATGATTCTAAAATATGCAGTAGGTTTTTTGCAACTTCACCAAACGGTTAAATTGCGAGAAAGGGTCTGAATCCTAGTCGTGAAAATAATTTGATCATAACCTTCCACGCTTTATAACTAACAAGAAACGCTAGAAATTATGTTTAAGTTTTAATTTTAAATTCTGCTAACGCAAACATTAAAGAAGGCTGGTGACCTTTTTGGCCAATTTAGAAAATAAATGTAAATTTCATCGTAAAGGCAAAGTTCATCGTAAGGTTATTGTGAAAAATCTTTACAAAATTGAAATGAATTTGATGATGCCATAGAGATATTTATTTGGAAAAGTGTTTTTTGAGAAGATATTTTGTGTGTGTGGGTTTTTTTTTTAATAATGAATGTTGATCCATAAGTTTATATCTATTTTTGTAACCGGTTGAAAATCTTCAGACTACTGATCTAGCCAAATATATCACATGATAAAAACACCAGTCCAAAAATATTTGTAGTAGAATAAAGTGCAAGAAACATTAAGCGTTAAAATTCCTTCCTGAAAAAACCTAATTTATTATTACACGGAAATGAAGTGTCAATTTCCTTAGAAATGTCAACGAAATCAAAAATACATTTCATTAGCACATACGCAGTCCATCTAAATAAAGACTTAGTTTTGTTGTTGATGCTTTTCGGCATATTAAAAAAACATCAAGTGATTCGTATTACATTGGAGTGAGGTGTAACTTAGCTTTGAAATGCGAATCAGATTGATGTATTTCTAACCTTTGGATTAATCTCGAGAACTTGATCCCTTGCTTCTTCAGAAGTAAAGAATCTAAAGGGAGACCGATTCCATTGAAATCAAAATACAAACCATCAACAACCCATCGGGGTATTAATATCAACAGTTCGTAGGAATGTAAATGATCTTCCACTCGGTTAACAATCAAGATCAAGTAGCCCAAAGAGAGCTCGCTTATCAAACCTCATCGTATATCACCGTCGTATATCGTTATCAAATTATAATATAAAATGTTATTATTATTACTAGAAATCGAAAAGTATTACTATCCTTCAGTCCTATGCTGTTTCGCTCACACGTAACATAGGTCGGCAATTAACTTTGAACACGCTACTGCGCGATGAACTCACTGTGCTATTTTTGATAGAGAACAAACAGAGAGATGTCCACATCGAGATAAATAAAGCTTTACGTAACACTTCTATGTGACAAAGGATCACTTAGAAACTTTTACGGTTCACTAATTTAAGAGCCCGACCAACTGATTCTGAAATCTACCATAGTAGTATCAAATAAAATGTGTATCTTATTAATGTTAAGGACAAGTATTTCTATATAATATTTAAAAATATATAGTATCCTAGAAAGAGATATACATATTTTTATTATTATTATTTTCATCATTACAATATAAAGGAAGTAGTTCTGTGCCTGTCTCGCTAGGAATTCCCATGTTAAGAGCAGGCGCAGTTTACATTTAACATTTTAAATCACATTTAAAAAAAAAAAGTTATAATTGTACAACAACAATAAAAAACGTTGTACTTATTCTAAGCGATGCTGTGACAGCGGTGCTGGTGGATTGGACATATTTAACATGCAAAGGAAAAAGTAGCTCGAGTTCTTTATATTACGTTTTTAAATTATCCCTAGTTGGGCTATTAAATAGATTATAAGTTAAAATAAAATGAGTTATTTAAAACATTTTAACAATAGGTCCATTTCCCCCAGCGCCTAATGGGATGAGTTAAAATTTGATAACAAAAAGCAAAACGAGTTTGCTAATTTTGAAACAATATATTTGGGAATACTGTTCAACATAGTAAAAAAAGCTTAAGTACTTACATTTTTAAGCATCTTTGTAATTTACAAAATAAATAGTTACAAGTGTTCACCTATTTTGTACTAACATAATATGTAAAAGGTAGGACAAATAGTAATATCTCTTTAAAGTATTTGCTTTTCAAATTTTATTCGAAAATGGTTCTTGTTTTTGAAGTGACTTTATTAATTAATTAAATTATTAATCTTGAATTGGGTCACATTATTTATGTGTTCTAATGTAAAGTTAAAGAAAACTTACTCACCCTTAATTTTACAAAAAATATTTTGTGAAACTTATTACTAAATTGCTTACGAGGGTAGAAGTTTGAATTTATCAAAGGTTAAGTTTATTTATTTCATACACAACTATTTTATACTCCATACAAGTTGGTGAAGAATGTTACCATTCCTAGAATTTTAATTCTGATATTTCGATTTGCAAGACTTTCCAAAAGGAATTACGTAAATGCCTGTGTTAATTATGAGTTACAACTAAACCTGAACGTGCACAAACTAAGGTAATATCTGCGACATATAGCGCGAGGAGATTCTATTTATTTTTCTAGTGTTATTTAAAATCATTTGCTGGATATCAAAAGGATAAATTACACCCCTCAGATTGCAGCCAGGATTAACTCACTCGAACTGAACCTTTAACCGCCACGTAAGAAAATCCATCTGGTGAAACGTTTTTTCCTGCCACGTTTTCCTGTAGTATTTCTCTGGATTACCAGTTCAGTAAACTTGTACTTTTTGCCCATCGCAATGTTAAGAAGATATCGAAGTTCCTTTTATATCGACAATGTATCTCTTCACTAAGCGCCCTCTCTATCAAATTGATTGAAGCTTCTGAATTCCGCTTCAATGCTTGTTTAAGTATCCAAGTTTGCGTATTTCAACTGTCTTATTACAGAAAAATAGTGAATGCAAAACAAAAGAAGAATTTCATTGCCTTAATTTAGGTGCTCTTAGTCATTTCCATGCGATTAATATTAAGATTCACATAGTTACAAAAATCGGTTTTCGGACTTCCCTGATATGTTTCATAAACATCATATTATTTACTCTGTATAAGACCACAGAATTTATTAAAAATATATTACTGACCGCTTTCGCTAAGTCTTAGTTAAAAAATATATAGTGTGTGGTTATATATACTCATACATACAGAGGCAGAACACAATTTAAAATAAAATAAAAAGAAAACAATGAGAAAACAGAGAGAAAGAGACGTATAATATGAAAAGAAAGAGGCAAAACTTCAACAGAGAACGTGATAAAAATATAATAAAGTAATAATATTATTTAATTAGTTCCTTTTTTGTTTCAGTGATTGCTTTTTTGAATATAGAAAAGGTTTTTTTGTTTTGTTTTTTACCTATACTTCTTCCGTATTCGACGATTATATCCGATACTAATTATTCATTAGCCATCGAAATTTAATGTAGCGTATAATAAATACAAGGTCACATTTAAATAGGATCGTATGAATGATAGCAATTAACAGTACAATGGAATGAGCCATGGAGGGCTAAAAAGCCTTCTACGGGCTGATATTACCGAACAAAAGAACCTCCTTTCCGGCCCGACAATGGCTACAATGGCTACAATGGCCCTAGAACATAGTATCTCCTCGTTAAATTTACACCTTTCCCTTACACGAGATTGACATTTGACGAACTAAAGGGATAAAAGTGTCCGATGTTAGTTATATATATATATCGTATCGATACTTTGTTACCGGGAACCTTCGCAATTGTATTTATGGACTGGTTTCCTCTGAGCTAAATACATCGCAGATTACTATGCGTTATTAAAATGCGTCTTATACTCGTACGTGAGAAGGTCTTTTCAGGAGCAGTTGGTTTTACCGGAAATCGTACAAATAATAATAACAATACATAAAACAACAGCATGAATTGTAATACATATACGAGTTTACAATAAAATAAAAATAAAGATAAATTTAATTAAATTGGTTTTTTTTAATTCTTTATAGTGAATACCGCACAAGAGACCCAACTGCTCCCAACCGTCTAGAACCAGTGAGACTATGGAATGGCCAATTGGGGTATGTTGAGGCTGAAGGTAGTGGGTAGGGGAAGGAGATGGGGAAGAGGAAGAGGAATGGTGAGAAAAACCTGGCTATTCAAATCTGGTCACCAAACACGGTTAAAGCCATTAAAGCAACGTTTCGATTCTGAATGGTGGTATTTCACCTGGGCGATAATTAGAGTATCTACCACTCTGGAACGTGCCGCAAATCAAATGTAAAGAATGAAATGTGTTATGGCACATGTTAATTGAATAAAAGTTATTGACGCACGCCGAGTTTGAACCCGCAACTTTTGGATTCGTAGTCGAGCGTCTCACCACTCGACAATGGAGGCCGTCAAGATTAAACATAATAATAAAAATAACTTTAATCGAGCGTGCTTCAAGGTGGTCTCCGCATCATCTGCGTCCTTCGCTCGTTGAGAGGAGAGCTGAGCCACTCAGATGCAGCCGCCACAATGAAGTTGATTGAGTTCCGTGTCCTGCTCCAGAATTTGGCTAGTCGGTGGCGAAGTAAGGCGGGGAATGAGTTCACCCTCCCTTTGGTGAACATTGTTGGGGCACTGCAGAACCTCGAAGGTTGCAGAAGTCACATTTAAGCATTGTTGTAGCAAACCCTCAACTTGTTCCATTGCGCTGTTGGGTATTGTGTCCACAGCTCAGATGTATATAGGGCAGTGCAGTACGTCTTAAAAAGCAGTTTCCTGACATCGTCACTACAGTGGTAGTCACAAAGTTGTTCTTTGCCTACCTTCCGTTTTCGACCATCGTTCATATTGATGAGTTTTGTCACAATTCAAAATAGAAACTATTTGTACAGCACGCTTTTGCTATACCAGGGTATCTTAAATTATGTGTGAATGCTTCACATTTAACAATACATAGCATTTTAAATATCTTAACTAAGATCTCATAAAATAAAATATTTAAAATTGAAATGAAAGTATTTTTGTTTTCACACCACTTTATTGGACACATAAACCAATCGGTTTCGGCTCTACTAGAACCTTCTTCAGGGTTGAATAAAAATGTATTAAATTAAAACAGAATTACAAGCTCGGGGAAAACATGAAATCAGCAAATCAAATTAGGTGGGGATTAGGTATGGGAGAGGTGGTAGGAGTGGGGTTGAGGCAGTGGAGGGGAGCATGTTTAAAATAGGGCTACTAGATAACTTACAACTAACTTGATAAGTAATTAGATTTATCCAGTAGCCCTATTTTAAACACATTCCTCTTCCACTGCCCTACCCCCACCCTACCACCCAGCATTGTAATTCTGTTTTAAATTAGTACATATTTATTCAACCCTGAAGAAGGTTCAGATAGAACCGAAACCGGTTGGTGTATGTGTCCAATAAAGTGGTGTTAAAACAAAGATACTTTTATTTCAAATTTAATTGTCTTACCACAAAGTGAGTGCTTCATGTCAAAGTTAAAAATCTTTAATATGATGAACGAGCCATTGAAAATATCCCATAAAAATTAAACCGTTGTAATAAATATTACCACCAGCAAAAAAAAGTGGTTTATCTCTATAGATCTGTAAATAAAGGCTCTTCGCAGTTATTCAAAACTCACTGTTGATCCTCGCTTCTGCGATTTAGATTCACTATAAAATAAAGGATTCGGTGAAGCGGTTTTTTTTCGTATTATCGATGATTTTTTCGGAGCGTAAAATTGCCTTCCTTTCACGAAATGCCCATTTGAAAATTTATCGGAAACCCTTACTTTTTCACACAATGTCCAAACGCTTCATAGGATATTTTTTCTTCCGGGAATTGAGGTGCTAAGAAAAAGTGTGCAATAAAGTTTATCTGACCTGCCGAGAAAATTCTCAGAATAAATCAAATCTGGAATTTCGTGAAATCTTTAGAAGAATTTTGTGTTAATCCCGAGGGAATAATTTATTTTTTTAAAGTGTTTTGATTTACTAACGAGCCTTAAACATGCTAGAGAAGTTTACAAAAATTTAATTATTTAAAAAATGTATGTAGGTAGTTACAATGTACATTACATTACTATTATATAACTGTATAATAATGCGAAACCGTAGCTATATATTCAACAATCACAAGAAAAATAACGTCCTTGTGTAAGGTCTCCTCCCTAAACGCGTTATTGAATATTTTTGTGATTCTTAAAACTCAATTTTTTTTTATTGTAAGCTCCCCTATTTGTACGATGCACAAAAAGATAAATATGTTGCTCTCTTTTTATTTTTTAAGTGAATACCGCACAAAAGTCTCAGCTGCAACCGTATAGAGCCGGTGAGACTATGGCATCCCGAATTGGGGTATGTTGTGAGGTTAGAGGTAGTGTGGAAGGGAAGGAAATTAGGAAGGGGAAGGTTGGGAAGTACATGGCTATTCAGATCTAGTCACCAAACACGGCTAAAGCCATTTCAAGCAACGTTTCAATTTTGAATGGTGGTCTTTCACCAGGGCGATACTTACGAATATCTACCACTATGGAACGTGCCGCAAATATACTTTATGTTATTTTATATCAATGACACATATCAATTGAATGAAAATTGTTTACGCACGCCGGGTTCTAACCCGCGACCTCTGGATTCATAGTCGAGCGTCTTACCACTCCATGCAGGTCGTCTGGTAGGGTGACGTCATGAGACTTGTTAAGCAAGGGGTTGTAGAAAATTATTTGTTTTTATTTGTCTTAAAGAATCTTGGATAAAACGAGAGTAGCAGACAGATTCCAGAGATTCCTTCCAAATACGATGAGTTTTTAAATATAACGAGTCTGAGAAACGATTAATTCTCAATTAATCATTCCTGTGAAGTGAACACAAATACGCAGTTAAGAAAGGTGTGTTAATAGGGAGTGACTTATGATATAATCCCTAGATAGAAATAGGTGACCTAATTCAATGGAAAAAATTGCCTCTGAAGATTGTCCATTCCTTGATGGAATTATAAATAAATAATCCTTGATAAAAGGAAGGAGGAAGTATGTTTACGAGAGACGGAAAGGCTAATAAGGATATAGAAAGAAGGGTGAATGCAGGAAACTCCATTAAAGGAGGACTGAACGCTGTTGGCGCAAATAAAAAATTGTCCAAAGAAGCGAAGCTAGCAGTCTACAATGAAGTGCTTAGACCAACCCTGATGTATGGCAGTGAGGCATGGAACTGGCGGAGGAAAGATGAAAGTAGACTGAATGCTGTGGAAATGAGATCCTTGAGACGTATGTGCGGCAAAACTATTTATGACCGTATTAAAAATGTGGATATCCGTAAAGAATGCAAGGCTGATGTGAGCGTAACGAATAGGACCAAGAAAGGGACGCTTAGATGGTTTGGGCGTTTAGAACGAATGAACGAAGAAAAGAGTGTGAAAAGAAGATATGATTTGAAATCGAATGGAAGAAGAAGTCGAGGACGCCCGAGAAAGACATGGCACGATCAAGTAAATCAGATGCTTAAATCGGGTCTTGTGAAGAGTCAAAATAACAGAAGAGTATGTACGAGACGATGTATGAATATGAATGAAGCAAGGAGTGTGTGCAATGACAGAGTTATATGGCGGTCCATCCTCTCTGCCTACCCCTGCGGGGTATCGACGTGATGGTTAGTTAGTTAGTTAATCCTTGATAACCTGCCGCCCACCAGGCCATGAAAAATCCAAAGTGTCCCAGAAACACCGCCCGACCCGGGGGACATATAAATTGCTAATTAGCTATCTTAGTGGATTATTCTCCACGTCTCGTCGCAGAGATTCTTATTAAGGAAATAATTTATTTTTGCATAATACAAACCGAAATCATTTCTCTAGCGGCAAAGGAGTATATTCGCAAAACCGGAATAATTGAGTTTTTGCCGGTAAATCTCGGCTTTGTCCTCTCCTGCTTGCGGCAAGATTTTGACCCAAACCCTTTTCAGCATAGTCGCGTTTTTTTTGTCCAGTTCCAAGAAAAGTATCAGAGAAAGGGCTATTATATCTGAAATACGCTTCGAAAAATAGTCTAGATGTAACGAATTAATTCTATATAAACAGACCTTTGATATACTGTGTTTTAAATTTACTCTCATCCCCAAAAATTTATATTTTTTTAAATAGTATATATTACTAACTAACCAACCATCACGCCGTTTCCCCGTAGGGATAGGCAGAGAGGACGGACCGCCATATAACTCTGTCTTAGTACACACTCCTTGCTTCATTCATCGTCTCGTACATACTCTTCTGTTGTTCCGACTCTTTACATGACCCGACTTAAGTATTTGATTCACTTGATCGTCCCATGTCTTCCTCGGGCGTCCCTGACTTCCTCTACCATTCACTTTGGAATCATATAATATTTTCACACCCGTTTCTTCGTTCATTCGCTCTATATGCCTAAACCATGTCAGCGTCCCTTTTTGATCCTATTCATAGTTTGTGATGAGGGAATTTGAAACAAAAACACTCGATTCAATGAAAACTTTGCAGAGTCCACCATTGGGGCTGATTGGTAAAATTGTAAATGCATAGTTTTGTTATGTGAATTTTACTTAAGTTTTTTTTGGTTTTTGTTATTGAAAAAAACGTTTCCTCAAAAAATGACAAATCGCTAAACGTTGAGCTAATGCCCAAAAAGGTAATATTAATATATATATTTATTTTAGCTAATTCATAATATTCATTATATTTTCTCTGTTACTTAAATAAAATAAATATTAATATAAGCTAGGAATTGATAATAACTACTAATTAAAATTTGAACAGTACCCTTAACTTATTTTTCACAAAAACCGCGCCTTACAAATTATCCAAATATTATTATTATTATACATTCCTCGTAAAATTTGATTTCAGAGACTTTTTGTTTAAATACTGTTTTTATTTAAAGAATGACAAATATTCCTAAGGTACGAATAATCTGAAAATATTTTTAAAACTCCTACTACCATCATAATAAGCAGAAGATGTTGTTTGTGCAATAATGGAGGACTTAGCTAGCAGAGGAATTGACCCTACGACCCCGAGTTAAAATCCGAAGCTACTAACGATTATATGAAACAAAATATTTGTAATTTTAGTTGGTTCGAAATACTTGTCAATCGGATTCATTATAAAAAGCTAAGGTAAGGTTACGTTTTAAAAATAGTTCCAGATAACACGTACCATACCTATTTACTTTACTGAACGAAAAAATAGCTTTAAAGATGAAAGAAAAAACATACAAAAATATTGATAAAGTTTAACGCTTTGTGTTTTCACCCTATCAAAGCTTTAAAAGTCAATATTTATACACTGTTCATATAAAAAACATCCCGACCCAAAATATCTTCGTACAGAGTTCATTATTTTTCAGCGTGCGCCGTTGCTTACTGTAAAATATGATATTTTTGACATTTAGCGGTGTTGGTAATCCGAGTTCACCCTCTCTAGCGGTTAATATAAATACACCTTTGCTTACTCGGCGAGTAGCCGGCTCACAGTTCTAACTAACTGCGTGGATCTTTCGTCGAGCAGCAAGTGGATCCAGTTACAGGTTCAAGTTTCCAATTAAGCGAGTGACTCGACTTCTTCGGGAGACTGAGGATAAGTTAGTCGAGTAATAGAATTAAAGAGTTTAAACTTTACTTCATGACGTAGGTACAGCGGGCATGTGGCATCCGTGTTAACTCTCCATCAACTCGTGGAGTTTTCTAGACGATGCGAGAATAGAAACATTTTTTAAAGTATTAGAATTACGAAAGACCACTATTCAGAATTAAAAAGTGGCTTAAGCTGTGTTTGGTAACTAGGTCTGAATAACTAGATACTTCCCAACCTTCCTTTTCCTCATCTCCTTCCTCTTCTCACTACCTTTAGCCTCACAACATACCCCGATTGGGGATTCCATAGTCTCACTGGTTTAAGACTGGTAGGAGTGGCATTAACCATAGAAAATATAAAATAAAAAATATACATCGCCATTCAGAAATGAAACGCTGCTTGAAATGGCCTTAGCCGTGTTTGGTGACCAGATTTAAATAACCAGGTATTTCTCAACCTTCCTCTTCCCCATCTCCTTCCCTTCCCCACTACCTCCAGCCTCACTGGCATCATAGTCTCACTGGCTCTAGACGGTTGGGAGCAGTTGGGAGTCTTGTGTTAACTAAAAAAATATATATTTAAAAAATGCCTGTTTTTATCACTCGTTTCAATAACATCCTGAAACCAATCTTACATTCTCCAATCATTTATTTATTCCACAATCTACGTTGAATCCAATTAAACACGTATATAATAATAAAAAGGGTGAGATGTATCCGAAATTGCATTGTTAGTAAAACCTTAAGCCGAGAAAAGGTCCCGCATGAAAAGTACCGGATTATGAAGCGAACGTCACAAAGACCCTACGCGGATTCAAGACTAGAGAGAAAGGAACTAGCCGAATACCGAATGTTACTTATACAAAATTCGGTATAAGAATACAGAAGCAATGCATGAATAATTCATTCATCAACGCCGAATGTAAAATCCAGCAGATCATTTCATTCCACATTCCCGACGGATGCCGAGGAACATATTCTATTGTGTCTTTTATTCTTTGCTGGTTTTCCTATTTAAGAAATACAGCTTGGTATTTTTTTCATTTGAATCAAACGCTTGTTAAGGTATTTGTTATACTCCAATATTATAACTTCAAGTTGCGCCGTGTTGTGTTCTTTTTGTACAATTAAGATTGTTAGTCTGATATTAATACCATAAAACGTCTGTCGTACACACTCGCTATGAAAGCATCCGCGTGCTAGCTGCAAAAGAATGTGCTGCCATCTTTAAAATTAAAAGAAAACTATTAATTTATCTGATAAAATATCAAATTTAATTAATTACTAGTCTGTATTTGTCACACTTAGACAGCAAATAATGTAAAGTTAAAACACTATATTTATCAATCTAATGTCCATTCAATCATCAATTTAGGATTAATCAGAATTACTAGCAGTTACAACCTGACCTTTGAGATCTAACTTTAAAATTATGGAACAAGAATATTGTATGATTTCTCTCATTTTTTTTTCATTTAATTTAAATGTCCATTTTTCAGGATAGAAAAAAATTGCATTTTCTAAAAATTAGGAAGAATTTGCGTATTTTTCTCGATGTAATTTTCTTGAATGAATACTGCACAAGAATCACAACTGCTTACACTAGTATTGAGCAGTAGTTCCTAATCTTTTCAGTCTTGTTACTCCTTTGAACTATCAGGAAAACTAAGTTTAATCCCCTTCAAAATGATAACGAAGAAAACAACACATGCATACAGATAGCATTTATCAATCATAAAATAGCATAAAAATATACGTAATAACAATTTAAATAAAAATTGTTTTGCATTCGCAAGTTTTTTTGTGTTAGGTTTAGTTTCACTTAATGCGCATAATCCAAAAAAGTCTTACATCAGTTTAATTAAAATATTGATAGTAAAACTTCTTAATCAGTGAAGTGGTTTTCCATTTTTTTTTAAATCATTGATAAACTTCACGCACTGAGCCAATTAGTATTTCCGATAAAAAAATAATTGACCCCACATCATTCCATCGGATTAACACTTCAAAACCGTCAAAATCATATAGGAGCGAATCAAAAACAAATTGCCCTCCAGCAAGAGCTTTAGTTCAATGAAATTCCGTGTAAAAGCAAAGCTAACTAAGCTTTTCCCACTACAAATCGCCTTTGACGCCCGCCAAGTGCAGCCTGCTCGAAAAACAAAGAGCTTGAAATGAAGCTTATTTTCACCCGGACTTAACGAACCGCGTTGAAAGGGTTTGTTCGTTTTTCACTAGCCACCCCTAGTAAGAACGAAAATAAAGCGGTGTGTTAACAACCCTATTTAATGCAACCAAAATTAAAACCTATTTCACAAATTCAACTTCAAAAACGTGTAATTTTTTTAAATGGCTTTAATTTGTTGCTAAAATATATTTTATTCCTAAACCATCTCGATTTTTATACGTAAAAATGTGAAATTTCGATGCAAAGCTTTAATATTTATCTATTTAACATGTATTAAATTTAAAACATTAGGCATTGTGTAACTCAATAACATTTATTATTTTTGAAAGAGTATTCCTTACGTAATATTTTAGTAAAGGGAATCTAGCAGTTCAGAGAACCACGAATCTGGTAGAGGAAAGACGAATGTAGATTGAGTGTAGTAGATATAATGCTGCAGTAAGTATAATGAGCATTACAATTATATTCAAGAGTAAAATAATTATTTGGTATCTTCCAGTTGGAAAAATTCTAAAAAGTTAATTTTTCTAGCTAGCTAAACATGGTTTAAAATGACCACACAGCTCGATCTGGCCGGAACCAAGAATCTATTTTATTTCTTATCTATTACAAAGCACCAGATATTTATTTATATACGGTCAATGACTATTTATAAACATAATCAATATATACATAAGTACGTATACACAAATCCTTTATTAATTTATTTAAAAAAGGCAAACATTCCCGGGTTACGAATAACGTGATGATATTTGAAAAACTCCTACTGCCATCATAAGAAGCGGAAGATGTTAATAGTGATAATAGTTTCATTCCATCACTATTAACATTATCGATATGATGTACAAAGAGTTTATTCAGCTTAAGTTAATATTCATTTTAATTAACCCAATTAAAATAAGTTCTAATGCCAATTAATTTTAATATGCTGTTTCGAACCTGTGCTGCAGTAGAAATTATCACCATAAGTATTGTCGGAAAACTTCCCGATGAAATCAACCTGAATTTCTTTATCTAACCACAGAAAGGTGGAAATGCAGTAAGCGGAAATGGAAATTCGAAGGTGCAGCACCAGGAAATTAATAATTTTCTCCCTTGACTTAACCACTTTAAGTGATTGGAATGGATTCGTTTAGCGGTAGAGCAATAAAAAATACCTAATGTAATTGTTCAGATAGTTGCACGAGGGATAAAAATGCAGTATTAGTTCTAAACCAAAGGTCAAGGGTTCACTTAAACTAAGATAATTTTTCATTTGTAGAATTAAAAATAAAATTCAACAAACAGTAGAAGATTCATTCTGAATCACCTTGAGAGTACTTTATTCAGAATGAACATTTGCTAGAAGTAGTCTTTGTATTCATTTTATTCTGAATATCGCACTAGGGTCCCAGCTGCGCCAAACCGTCCAGAGTCATTGAGACTATGGCATCCCTAATTGGGATATGTCGTAAAACTGAAGGTAGTTGGGGGGAGGGGGAAACGAGGAAGATAAAGGTCGGAAAGTACTGGCTATTCAGATCTCGTCACAAAATACGGCTAAAGCCATTTAAAGCAACTTTTTTATTCTGAATGGTGATCTTTTACACGGGGGATATTTAGAGTATCTACCACTCTGGAACGTACCACAAAAAACTTTATATTATCTTCTATGAATTAAATGTGTTATGACACATATTAATGAAATAAAACTTATTTGTACAAGCCGGGTTTGAACCCGCGACCTTTGGATTCGTAGTCGAGCGTCTTACCACTCCGTCTGGAGGCCGTCTATGTTTACGTCAGTCGTCAGAATCTAATAGCCAGGTACTATCGAATTAAAATATATTTACTTTCGAATGTAGCCTCACACCTTATTAGAACTACTGTATGGTATTATATTATAACGTAAGTATCTAAACTACGGCGTAAAATTTCCCCAAAGCTCATCATATTTTGTGGGCCTTCTATCGCCTGATAAACAAACGTTGTTTTATTAATTGGATGCTTAAATATAGAACAATAGATATTAGATACGCATATTGTCGCCGAAAGGCAAAATGGCTGAAGCGCCATTTTAGGAAGCTTACACCATAGCACTTTAAAGTTTTTTTTGTTGTTTTACAATAAAATTCATAAGTCTTCAGTACCTGGTTGGATTTTGAAAAACAAAGTTAACCCGAGTAACTCAATACTCTCATTGAGTTATCTGAAGCGACAAAAAAGAAAAAAAGTCTCAAACTTGTGTCGCTGGTGTCAAGCCTTCTCCCAGATGGTAAATGTATTTTAGATGGCTGAAGGTCTACATAAGTCTTCAGAATCAAATGAGAGTCACAGCATTCGATGCAAACAAAAAACTCATCAAAACTGCGTGTTTAACTCATTTTGACCAAAGTGTCGATTAAGCCTTTTTGCCTTTCCAGCGACGATATGAATCTCATTGCTGTGTCAAATATAGATTGTTGCCGGTTTTAAGTATATTGCTAGCAGAATACTCCAGTAAGTAATAATAGACTATAAAATTCACTTTGTTTCACACCGCTTTAAATATTTAATGGTAATGATTTTGTTGCGTGTTTTCTCCATACAGTTCTTTTGATTAAAATAACAATTCCACGTATTATCTTCTCCTGTTCATTATCCTCAAATTACTAGAGATGTTCGATATTCCTGTCCCTGTTAAAAGGAATCGGTTCCAAGCAAGCCGGTCACTGGAACCGTCGATATTATATCTCGGAGGAACCGGTTCTTAATTTTCGCAAATAAAAATATCCTTCGTCCGTGGTGTTTTTTGGCGGTGAGGATTTTTTTTCTATATGTATAAAAAAAAAAAAAACAATTTTCTTGAAGGAACTTTTCTGGCACCAGGAACCGGTTCCAAAAAGAACTGGTTTCTCGCCGGTTACCGGTAACTGGAACCGCAGGTACACCCAATTCTGATATCGACCATTTCTACAAATTACACTCATTACATAATTTCCATAACATATTACACTAACCTCCAACCAATCTCAAAGCGATGTCTCAACCCACTGTCTCGCGCTGGTTTTCCTCCCTAAATTGTTTCCGCTTAGAAAACCATTAGTCAAAAGCAATTCTTTTGCATTTCTCAAGCATACTTTAAATGTGGACAGCTTCAAATATTTAATAAAAATCCACTTTGATGTTTTTCCTAAATTAGTTTTGCCCCTCTAGCAGTTAACTATCTAAGCACACATTGCGTATAAAATACTATTTTGATACACCATTAAAAAAAATTGCCCTTTCAACGATATTAAATCAAGCACTCATTATGTATAATTTCATGTTCGATTTCTAATCCATTATCTATCTTCAATAATAAAATGTTTTGTCCGCCCTCTTGACAGTGTTTGTTTGATAATAGCTCCACAAACAAAGACACAAGTAAATACTGCTTTAAAGGTTGAAGAGTATCAGAATTTTTGAAAAGGTTATCTTAACAAGATTTTTTTTTACGAAAAGCTGTTTACATGAATTCAAGAGACAATGACTTGTTCTGAAAGTGGCTTATTATTATGCTCTTAAATAGTTTAGGGCTTGATAAAAAATAATAATTATCAAAAACGATATAATATGCAATAAAAAGACGTTTTATTTTATATATATAGAGGAAAAAGTGGTATGGTGGCCCCCCAGTATGTTTTTTCTCCATAAAATCTTTTTTTTAATAAACGAAATAGTCGTCGGTAAATTATGAAGCTTTTGACTGCCAAAACTTGGATAGAATTAAAGACTCGCTAACAAAACTTTAAAAATGATTTGTAAAATATGACCTTTTTTTCGAAAAGTTACGATAATTTGGCTCCTTCTAAAATCACACGAAAATCGATGAAACATTAGATAAATATCGTTATAATTTTATTAAACTATGGGTATTTTGTCTGAAAACGGCATGCCATTAAAATTATTTACTTGTGGCAGTTGGGGGCCTGATTGTCAACAAACATATTTAAATTTATTTTTTTTTAATAGTTTGAAATGAGCAAACTTACTTTCAAACACCTATTTCGCGGCCTTTGATCAGTAGATGAATTGCTGCAACATCCTCCCAATGTTTTTAATTCCGTAGAAATGTTTTTTTTTGTTTAAGCAAAAAAAATTCGTCGGGTGTGTGATTGAAAAATGTTCCAACACTAGCTCTATTTGTGCGCAGACCGGTCCAAATTTATTCTGCTGGAATCCTCATAGGGAAACTTAATGCACATAATAATTTCTATAATGCGTTGTTAGAAGTAGGAAATTCGCTGGGGCGCCACATTGTCAACAGGGGGCCATGATATTACTTTCTTCTATATGTATTATTTCACATATACTTTTTTTAAAAAGTGTATTTACAGTACATTTTAGAGTGGTAGATAGTCTAAGTACCACCTCGGTAAAAGACCACCTCTTAGAAATAAAACTATAATTTTAATGGCAAAAGTCAAATTTAGTAACCAGATTTGAATAGCCGGGTACTTAGCAACTTTTGTCTTTCCCATTCTCTTCCTTCTCTCTCTCCCTTGAGCCTCACCACATACCCCAACGGGGGATGCCATAGTTTCACTGACTTCTGACATTCAACTAGTGAATTGTTCCCACTCTGTAGAAGATATTTGGTTCTTGAAATATAACACACGTTTTTATTAAATTCAAATAAATAATTTTCTTCGATATAAACTCCTTAAGCTTTTCCCCATGACTCCTATGACTTGTTTAGTAAAGTATAACAAAGCGATAACCAATTCTCATAGCCAAACAACTCTTGTTCTATTTTCCACAGTTCATCAACAAAATGGTTTCCCCGCAGTTCCTCTAAATATTTTCTTTAAAAACAACTTCTATAACTTGGTATCGCAACTACGAAGCAATATAAATACCCAAAGACCTTTAAGATGAAATTAAAACACTTTTACTAATGAATAGCCGATGAGAATTTCAGAAAGTACGATTTGTTTATCAAAATATTTTGTTTCACCTAAGAAATTTCATAATAACAGTTCGAAGAAATTAACACCAAACAACTAGGAAGTTTTAAATCAGCTTGATATAATTCATCTCAGTTAATTTTGATTAAATTTCATTTAGGTGACCTCTTTAGCGAAATTTTTTATGTGCATTTGACTGAAGCCGTAGCTCAGAAATATCTCGGTACATATTTTTTTAAGGACGCTACAATTTTTCATTTTTGACCCAACAAAAAATACCTCACAGCTGTTGCAAGAAACATTGATCAAGCAACGTTTTAATTTTTTATAACAATGCATAATCCTAAGCTGCTAAGAATATTTTGACGAAAAAAAAATATCTACCCTTATGTTACACTTCAGTGCGTAGTAGATAATCGCATTTACTATTATAATATATTCTTATTTTTTTCTGGCTGCTTATATTTATTATAACACAAATTTTCTTTCGTTTTAAATTAGTGGTTTTGAGTAATTTTCGGAATATTTTCCTTTCTTCAAGGAAGTGAATAAAGTCAATGTAAAACCAAACTTAATCGATTTTGGCTGATCTTTGTTTGTTTCATTGGATTTATATGTTTCCTTCCAATCTGATTTCCTTCAAACTGTTGCTGGATATTATGTTGATTTATTTTTTATGATATTATTTATTTATTTTATTGTATACACCCTAGTAGGCTTTTACAAATAAAGGTTTACAATAAATTAATATTGATAAAAGATATTTTATGTCATAGCTCTTTTATTCTGTGCAGTTAAATTCATCAACCACCTCTGCGTATGTACTATTATTGTTAGAACCAAATCAAAATTTGGATCGAGTAGTTCTCGTTGGTATGTGCGAAGAAATAAGGTTCAGTAAATCAGGGCTGTCTATAATAAGCATAATATCTATATTATGCAGTTATATTTGCAGAATAATTTTACAAACTATTCTATTGTGATCATAAAATATTCGAACCAAAATAAAGCTACATAATTTCTAGAAATTTTTGGTACCAGTCTAAATGATTTTTGTCATTCTTTACGACTCTACCAAAACTTTGACTTGACCTCGGCTTTGATTCGAATGTCCTTTCTTATGTATATTATGTTCTATTTTTGTCATTGCTTCATTTAAATATTATGTATGTGCTGTTCTTTCTCTGTTGCTCTTTTTTCCCATTTTGTGTTATGTATTTATTTTGTAATTGGACAAAAGTCCGTTAATTTGTAAATAAAAAATTCAAATTGATTTTCGTTTCTTATTACCTCTACACAGATGTACGTATCTAAGACAATAAACACATCTGTGTAAAATAAATCTGAAAAATCTTCCTATTTTTAGCACTAAGTTGTTATCTTATCACCAAGCTTCCAAAACAAATAAATATAAAGGAGCTTAAAGCTTTCGAGCGCCATGACTCACAGCGATAGACGCTTTGGGGTATTTAAGTATGAGCAGATAAAAGGAGGATTAGGAATTAGACCGTTAAATCATTTATAAAAAAGGTTCTTTAGACAATGTTGGATTGAAGCATTTATAAGTTTCTCTTAAAAAAACTGAAGCACGGTAAATAATCGGATCTAAATATGCTGGGTTCTTTACATTTTTTCAATGAACATTGTGCTTTTACGGTAAGGAAACAATTGTTTATAGGAGAATGGACATACATATTGTACATACTGTCACCAAAAAGGAAAAAGAGCTGAAGTACTATTTTAGGAAGTTTACACCAGAGTACATCAAAGTTTTGTTGTTGTTATTTTTTCACAATAAATTAAGTCTTTGGTACCTGTTTGCATTTTGAAACCAAAAAAAAATAATTAGGTAAAACAATGGTTTCACTAATTAATCTAGAGCGACAAAAAGTTTTTAAAAAGTCCCAAACTTGTGCCGCTTGAGTCAAGGCTTTTCCCAAATGGTCAATATATTGTAGTTGGCTAATGGCCCACAAAAAACTTCAGAATCAAAAGAGAATCAGAGCTATCGATGCAGAAAAAAAAAACTAATCAAAACTGCATATTTTACTACTTTTTTACCAAAGTGTAACTTCAGCCCTTTTGCTTTGATAAATGCGTCGGATTCCTAGCCAGGCGTTGTGGATTCAATTCCTCTGCTAGCTTAGTCTTTCATTATTGCACAAGCAACATGTTCCGCTTATTATTATGGTCGTAAGAGTTTTTTCGTTGGAAAGAGGAATAGAATTGGCGCAGAAATATTCAAATTATTTCCTATAACAGATTAACTATTGTTTGAGCACGTGTTAATTTTCCATAAAAACAAAGAGTAATGACTGTTAAGTGATCTGAATTTTGACCATCGAGCAAACTTATATATATACATATATATAAGTTTTCTTATATATATATTGATGTTATTATATATTTTGAATAAATAAATATAGCAATTGTATTTATGTGATATGTGGACAAAAGGCACAAGTAAAAATAAAGGATGCAGAAATCTTTTATGCATCTTGTCGTATGACTTCATAATGCCTATTAAAAATTGGAAAAAAATAGTGCATGATTTTTCAAAAACTTGTAAAGAAATAATCAACAATGGTTTTAGCATTTTCGTGAAATTCTATTATGGAACACACGATGATTTATTCTGACCTCCAATTGATATATAATTCAAAACAAGTATATTATCCTCTTTCTGCTTTGATGGAAGCATAGACTAAGTCATATCAATAGACAAATTATATCTAATCAAGCATCGTTTGTTTTACCGGTCTTATTTGTGGTCGGCCAGTTTACCTGAAATGTTTTTTTATTTTATTTAGATTGCTTACAAATAAAAGGCAGGATCCACTGCATTAAGTAAGTACCTGTTTATTTTCTTCCGAAGTAAATTATATTTTTATATAAATGTACATAATACGTAGATAAACGTGTTTTTTTTGTGAATACTTGCCAATTGGTTGGGTTTCAGAAGAAAAGCAAAAAAAAATCCTTGGTAGTAACATTCGTTGATTATAAAATTCATTATGTGTCCCAATTAACTTTGTTGTATATTAATCACATACGTCTTTTGATGGTGTCAAAAGATTAAAAATAACTGTTTTTCTATAAAAAGAGTTTTTTAGTTTGTTAATTAGTGATGATTGATAACGAATTATTAAGCTAACGCTTTATTGCTGACATTTATAAGATATTTGCGAATATAAATTAAATATCACCCCAGGGGCGTTTTAACAAACCAGAATTTAATTAAAAACTGTTTTTGTAATATAAATACATTTTACTTTGTCAGGCCCATAGTAAAAGTTTTCTGGGGTTTCCAAAGAAAAACTTGTACTTTAAAAAGGTAGCTATCGTCTAATTTGTGTTTATTTTTCATTGTTTAAAAAACTGGCAAATGAAGATTTAAATTGTGGAAGTTCCTAAATATATGACTACGATATTTATTCCCTAATATAAACAAAAAGATAATTGTGAAATTGTATTTTTTTTTCTATGTTTTTTTTTGTATTATTGTAATTTTCATATTGCATTTTGTATTTACCACTGGTTATATATTTATTTTGATTTTTTCAAGAAGCATGTACTTTTTGTTTTATTCTTTAATGTATCATGTACTATCATATAATACTTTACCTGTCAACATCAATACATTGTACAAATTTGTTGTAAAAGCCCACTAGGGCGTTAATAATAATAAATAATAATAATAATAAAAAAGTTGAGTTTTTTTACACAACGTCTTCTTGGAAAACCACACTGTTGATTTTTTATGCCCACAATAAACAACGAACAATAAAAGGCAATCAGAAACGTCTTGTACTGTTATTTTTATTTATTTAGTTCACACGTATTTGCAGCTGCGCTACCACCCTTTTTTGTGGCTGCTACGTATCTCCACAGCTAATATTAAAGCTATTTATGTTAAATGTTGAGTAAGGGTGAGTTAATAATCTAAAATATAAATTGATTACACCCCGAGTGCATGCATCCTCCGAATGTTTGATATTTTTGTTTCAGAATTATTTCAAATATTTATCCCCGTGTTGAGATAGCTATTTCGCAAAAAAATACTGATCAGGCGCTACGTTTAGTGTTGATTTACCTTTGGCGGATAACTTATAGGAAAAATTACTCAGTTCCATATCGCTTCTATCATTTTTACTAAATGTTCACTTGACGAAAAACCCAAACAGAAATTTAGTCTAAGTAAAACTTTATTAACAGAAATCAAGTTCTTTTAAACTTACTGCAATATATTTTTACTATTTTAAAATAAATAATATCTACGCTTAGTCACATTTACAACACCAAAATGTGCTCTAGAGCCTATTTTTTTCTTAGGGGTCAGTTCGTTGATTGGTAAAAGTGACCATTTTTGGTGTAAAATAAATCAGGATCATTCTTCGTTTTCTGTTTTTACAAACCATGAAGTCAACTAGTATGATACAAATAATGTAACGCCTTATTTACTCAGTTATTTAGTGTGCCTTAGTTCCTATCGCAAAAATGATTAACCAAAGGTTTTTGTGTCTCTTAGCTGGAGAAGGAAAGGAAGCACCGATAATCTGATTAGGCCATGTCCACTGGGTTCTCGAGAGCAGTGGGAAATAATTTGCCGAGTTGGAAAAGCTATTTTGGTTTCCGATTCTGGCTATTAACATTCCGCAAACGTTTTAGTAAGCTGTACGTGACATGCAAACTCAAAAAGAGCTAGAATTGATTGCATTATTGAGGGAGCTGGGTTTAACGTAGCTTTCCCCAACATAGGGTGGTTTGATTATTTCATTAAAAAAAAAACGTTCTCTCTTTTAAAATGCAACCCGTTACATATGCTATTATTTGTTACATTATAATGTTACTGTTTCGTTTCGTAGATATAAAATAAATTTATGATAAATTACAAAAACGATAACATTGAGTTTAAAAAATATATACGAGTATATGAAAAAATAGCTTTGTATAAGACCACGGATATTATTTTAATTTTTACTACCGACCGGTTTTGCTCAGCTTAAGCATCATCAGTGTACAAAATTAAACTAAACATAAAATACAAAGTGTGCGGTTATATATGCATACAGAGGTAAAAACAAAATATCAAATATAAATAAATTAACAAAACAATAAGAAAAATAACAAAACATTAAAATTATTACGGATCCCGACATGCATATTTATATTATTTTTTTTGTGAAATAAATGATTTATTTATCTATCAAACATAATAAACTACAGTGTTATATAAACTTTCATTAAAAAGATGTACCCTCATAAAAAAGCTGTACTTTTGGGTATGGAGGAGGGGGGGGGGGGTGTAATTTGTTTAGTTACTGAAAAATTTCTGTAATGATTTTTTTTTTTATATTTATTTTAATATTCGTAAAAAGCATTTGCTTTGTGGCTTGCCATATTTATAAATAAAACACATAAACTTTGTTTATAGTCACTTTATTATTTAATACTACGTTAACATTAGTTTAATTACTTTAATTTTAATTTTAATATTGTCCTGATGATGGGGGTACTTCCAAAACCGGTAGACGTAATATTAAATAATAAAGTGGCTATAAACTAAGTTTATGTGTTTTATTTATATTTATTTTAAGTTTACAGTGTATTTTTTATTGTATTTTGAATTCTTTGAGATCATCATCAATCAATCTTATTTTTTCTAGTAAGCTATAAGAATCGCATTCATAAATATTTGTAATTCTGCTAAACTATTGTTTTTTTACATATCGGAATTGGTAACGTGCATTTTGCCTCAGAATTTTTGTATTTTTGAATGGTGCGGTTTTATTTAAAATTTCTTCTTTGTATATTTGATATAACAATTAGGTAATGTCACTTCACAAAATCCCAGGGTTTGTATCGGATAGTTATGTGGTTAATATAACTCTGGTACACGAATTAATTTAAAAGTTCCCTATTTAAAAAAATATATTTTAATTTTGTTCATTTTTTACCATTATTCGAGACATTTTTTGCTCCATGAAACAAAAAAGGACTTTAATTACGTGCTAATTTTTCATCACCTTTATTCGTATTTAATATACATTCGTCTCTGACCTAAGTATCTCCAAAGTAATTTACTGTTTTTATCATCAGTGATCCTAATGGTTTCTGGAAGCCCAGATTCCAGGAAAGGTTCCCACGAGAAATAAGCCTCTTAAATATCCACCGTTTAATCGATTACATGATATTGTAGCATTTCTAAGAAAAAAGTAATAACATTTTTGTAAAACAGTTTCCGAGACGTAAAATTCCTGAAAGGCCAATTATTGTTGCTTACGTTAATCTCGAAACTTCTCGGAAAACAGGCAAAAGTCGTACCTTTTTTAATCAAATAATCATAAGGGTCCGTTTTTTCTTCGTGGATTACCTTTATGGGACGTTTTATAGCCACCTTCACGGATAATAATAGTACTTGGATAATTCGAATAGCGCCATTTTTGCAAAATATCATCTCGAAAGCGCCTCAATCTCACCAAAGAGCGCTCAAATAATGTTTTGATATCGCTGTGTCTGAGCCGACTTTTCGCTCAGCGAATCGCTTTTAGTTATAGGTAATCTATTTTGGAGAAATAAAATTTATAGTGGGTTGAACTGTCAATGCGACATATGTGTAGTTTTTTACCGGTTAAACGCAATGACAGCGGGATCAAAATCATACTTTTATTTAGAGAAGTGTGTGCTGAAACATAAACATTTCATTTCGGCTTATGCATTTTAGAAAGTAACATAATTACATTTTTAGTTAAACAATTATAAAACCGACACAATGAATCAATTGTTGTGTTGTAAAATGCGATAATTAAGGAATTAAATAACTGTATTAATTTACAAAGTTTTGTACGAAAAAAGGATAGTGAATATCTTTATAGATCCAGTAAATAATGTTTATACTCGTATATATATATTTTAATTTAAATTTAAATTAACCCATAAGAACTTAAGGCTTTAGAACAATTTTGGTTTGTTGAAAGAATATCAACAATCCCTAAGTAATATGAAAATAGAAAAAAAAAAAAAAAGATTCTGTTGATGAGGCTAGAGCTTGGGGCCTCCACTCATCTGTTTTCAAAAAGTATGTAATGATTAAAAATGACGCTTTATGAATTGGTTGGGATTAACCGGTTAGTTTGAGTCACAACAAACAGATTCTTTGTTTTTTTCTGTTTTTATATTCTTCTAAGATTGTTGATATTTTTTCAATACATCAGATATAAAACATTTATATTAACCACAAATCTGAAAGAAAAATCGGGGTGCGTCACTGCCATCTAACCTTTTACTTACACAATAGAATAAGAAACTGTAGTTTTGCAATAGTTGTTTTGTTATGTAAGTGTGAGGTCGTGTCTGTTACTTTTATGTGAAATACTCGAGGAACTCTGAATTTATTTCGTAGGAAGGTAGTTATTGTTCAATGAATTGTTTAATTCCTTGAACAGCAAAGTTTTTGTTCTTATCAATGAAAAAACAATCAACTATATCAAAAAGCAGTCATCAATCGACAGACATTGGTTTGAAATCAATAAAATGTGGTTCATGTTGGGAAAATATTGCTTCAAACGGAAATTAAAAAGAGAATTATTTTATTGTCTGTTTCCGAGAAGAAATTCAATACCTGCAGCAACTGTTTAAATCAGTCGTTAAGCTCCATTCTTGGAAACGTGCGCAGTTTAAACAGAACTCAAGCCATTAGGACTAAAATAAAATAAAATGATTCGAACAAACGACGAAGCCAAATCTTATTTAACCCTTTGTACTCCGTTGTCGCCGCCACGGCGACGTGGAAATCATTCTAACTCCGATGGCGCTACAACGACGACATGGACAGTGGGTGTACATTTTATTGTTTAAAAATTAAAGGTTCCTTTTACAGGTATACATGTTCTATGCAGTTGTATATAGTACCCATTAGCGATAGATTGCGCTTTTTGCTCTGTGTTTCATTCATAAACAATAAAAATAAATACGCATTCATTTTATTTGAATATTTTTTACTGCGCAATTAATATAAAGGAGAATTTAGAAATCAGTGGTAGTAAAGACGAGTTTTTTTTCGAAGTACAAAGTGACTTTTTTGATGAAACTTCAATAGATAGTAATAATGATATTATAAGTTCAAGAAGTGAGAGTGATTTCATAGGACACACAAAAAATCGCGTGTTTTGGGCATCAGTAGCAGTTCAAGTATTTCAAGTTATATAATATATTTACATATATTATATTCCTCTAACTCATACATTCTTTATTAATCTATAAAAAAAATAACAACGAAAAACCATTCAACCACTTCAAAATATATATTTTTTTGTAGATCAATTAGTGGGTGAGTACAAAAAGCCTCGAATTAGACCATCTACTTCTATTTCATCAGAGACCAGGCTCAATGCAAAAATCCGTATTTTGAGAAAAGGCCGAAGAGGGACTGTATGGTTTGCTCGAAAAGAGCAGAAAAAGGTGGCAGACGGGAAACATTTTGGCGATTTCTTTCTAAAGTACCACACGTTAAAAAATTATAAAGTTTAGAATATTAATAAAATTCCTTTATTAACAATCTCATATGATAATAAATATATATTTCTTCCCATAACTTTATCTTTTTTATTTTAGTGCCTAACCAAAAATTATATTTTTCAAATTTTCTAAGAATATCGTAATTTTTCCTTTTATTTTTATAATGCACTCTATAGAGTAACTGGTACACCGTAACAAAAATTAGAGCTCAAAGGGTTAAGAGTTCTTTCTGCCAATGACTGACTAAATATTTTTTACCTTCTCTTCAAACAAACGTGTATAATATAATAATGTGATGGATTTAGAGTCTCATTCAGTATTTCTAATAAAGTTAAAATGCTTTCTATCTGCACAGAAGTGTATTAAAGAGATCTAAACAAATCTTTTTAGATATTTTTAGTAATAAAGCATTTGAAAAGCTTGGAAGAATTAATGTCTTTTTCTTTTTTTATAGTTTCATGAAGTTTCAGAACTGCATCGTTCAGAATAAAAATAACTTTTCAGACTGTTATCAAAGTCTCATCAAATGTATAAACTATTTTCGTTGAAATATATGTTATTTCTGAATTGTGACGGTTTTATTTATCTTACAAGTACTCCCCTAACTCCTGAATAGAGTAGAGGTTGCGAATTCATTTATTTTATTTTCTGTATCTTCTTTTGTTTCATATTTCGTTGAAAATGATTGATATTGTTTCAGTAATAAATACTATTTTTTTTTATGTTTAATAGGTTAATTTTAATTTAAATCATTTCAGACATTATTTTCAAACATAATCATAACGGTATCAGTTTTTCAAGGCAATTTGATAAATAATATATTATGTATTACAAATATAGGATTGTAAAACATTTATTACAAATTTTACTTAATTAAGGATCAGCACCCAAAAATACACACTTTTTGGTTTTCTAGTACAAGCAAAACTAAAAATTATTTATCTGTTAATTCTATAAGGGTAGTTAAAATAATGTCTAAAGTTTTCGGTGAATACCATTCTGAAGCAGTAATCTTTTAAATTATTTATCTAATGCATACTAGAATTTCTAGTAAAAAGTTCAAAAATGCCTTTGCTGGTTTTCAAACTGCAATTTTTACTAACGTTTCAGAATGTTTTTAATAGAATTTAAAGGAGTATGGTTAGAAAATTTTATTCACTGGAAACATACATTTTTCTTACTACCCATAGAAAATTTGAAGATAAATCATTTGTAGTAATACTTCAATTATAATGCTACGAAGTAACGTTTAGTGTCATCTTGAGTGCTGAGCCTTAAATACCTACCCCTTTCACTGATCAAGTTAACTTTAAAACAAACCTCAACTACTCATAGTCTCCGACAACTGCATACTAAAAGAATACTGTGGCCATAAGACTGTTATTTAAAAGCTTTTCTGTATAAATTCAAAGTAAAAAGGCAAAACAAAAATAAAAACAAACATTTGTCCTTAAAGAAAGATTCAGAAGACACGTTCCACAATAGAAAATTGCATCTCTGACGTATTTCTATTTATTCTCGGTTCACCCCATACAACAAACTAGCATGATATATCCTATTGTGTATTTTTAGCAAATCTTCCCCGAGCCATTAAGCCCCTAGATTGTAGTATATATTACGCGTTCGTGTCTTAAACGACCTGCGGTGATCACAATTTCCTGTGATGACGTGATCAAGTCCTCCAATGGCTGAGTCCGCTGTTCGAGGGACATTAAAATCGGGCAATCATCGATAGGACGCCGCAGCTACGGCGGAATAACAACCGAAACTTCACGGAGTTTGGTCGAAAAACAAAACTATAACTCAGGAAAATCAACTGCTACCTTACAGTTGTTTTGGGGACAGAAATACGAGACGGAAAGGGGTAGCTACCCCTTGGGGGACGGGAGGCTCTGTTGCTGAGTTCACTGAAACTGATTCTGAATCGGCCGGTTAGAGCGGAGCCTTTTCACGGCGAGGTAAAAAAAATAAATTAAAATAACCCATATAGAAAATTTATATAATATTCTATTATGTAAATTACAAATTTCTGTTTCTTTTAGTTAGCTGATGATAAAATATGTAAAGATAAGTTTGTATTCAAACTGTTCATTACTTCTTTCTTGGGAAGAAGCTAGAAAAATACATATGGCAGAATTTTGGTTTGACTGACGCGCAGTAAAAACTCTCGATCATATTTATCCAGCTCATTTTATCTGATGTTAAGTATAAGTAGGTGTCTTTGACTTGAAACGCCATTTTCAATATCAGTTATGCAGCTTTGAAATAAGTCTAAATCTAACTGTCAGAGTTTTGTCTGTTTTATTAGGAATCGCAGGACGAGACGAAGATTTTATATTAAATTACCAATTAGTAAATTATAATTTTTTTTTTTTGTGTCAAAACCTTGCTGAATTTGGGTAACAAAAACTTTATAGATAAATTCGTTCGGAGGAAACATCCTTCTGATACATGTTACTAAATAATGAGTATTAAAAGTGAAGCTGAAGTGGTTATACGCCCAAACTGAATCTGCCTCGTGCTGAAACGGCTGAGCTAAAAGTTCTGAGGTTCTAGTTCAGTAAAAGGGGTTGGGGATGGTGGGCGTAATCTGGAGGCTGACAGGGGTTGGCAGGGAGGCAGAAGGAGCCAGGAGGAGACAGGGGGTTTTATGGGAATGAATGAGGAACTTTACAACGGTGGGTGGGGAAGCAGAGGGCAGCAGGGGTAGTTCTAGGAAGCTAGGGGAAGCGATAAGAAGAGCGAGACAGGTGAAAAATCTCAAGCATTCGAAGCAGACACGACTTTCAAGTATTTGTGTACTGAGATAAAAATAGCCGTCAATTGGAATCGGTGGTAAACTGTGTGCGATCTCACTCGGGTTCTACAGATTCTACAGTTCTGAGACTTTACAATGGACTTGTATTAATATCGCTAAAAGCAGAACTGTTTTCACAGGTCGAAGAAAAGTGTTTTTAAACTGTCAAATATACGAAAAAGAATCAGCAATTTTCGTAGGAAATACTAAAACTTCAACATAATACCTAATTGATTCCAAACGCTTGGTCAACATTTTTACATATTAACATTTTCTGCATTAGAAAGGAACGTTTTACGTATCCTTTTTATGACTCCTCCCTCTTACAACATTGCTGTCTACACAATACACAAGGGTATTCCTTTCTTTACTTGATAATACGTGTCATAAATATACTATATTATGTTATTATATATAGAAAACATGTAAAATTATTCAAATGAAATTTATTTGCTTACGCCGGGATTTGAGCCCGCGACCTCGTCGTCGAGGACCTCAACCGCTCGGTGGTCATCAACGGAAAAATATACAATTAAAAAGAGTATTTAGATATATTATGCGAAACTGAAATTGACACCCAAGAAAGACATGGAACGATCAAGTGAATCAAATACTTGAATCGGGCCACGTGAAGAGTCAGAATAACAGAAGAGTATGTATAAGACGATCTATAAATGTGAATGAAGCAAGGAGTGTGTTCCAAGACAGAGTTGTATGGCAGTCCATCCTCTCTGCCTACTCCTGCGGTAAAACGGCGTGATGTTTATTTAGTAAAAATAGTGTTACATTCAGTGCACGACAAATTATACAAGTTTTAAGATATTATGACAATAGTTGGATATACTCGATGGTCCTAATCCATGTTAACAAGTGACTACAGTACTGTAGGAAAGACACGTTGATGATACAGACTAATCATGCAATAAACAATATCAGAAAATCTTACCGCAAAAGAGTAGTAAAAATCGATGGAATATCTCATTGTACTCGTTGCTAAATCGTCGCTTTAGAGTAAATAGGTCGCCCTTATTTTGTCTGAGGTATTTTTATTACAAATTGAACACCTTTGTCGGCACCCGCCCGAGGGAGGATTAAAGCTTTATTTTATGGGTTGCCGGATCAGGAATATCTATTTCAGTCCCGAGATGTGTTTACACGGTGACGACGGTCAACTTAATCGGAGCGAATACTCCATTTTACACAGCCTTTCCTTTTATTATACTCGTACGAGTATCTGCTCTCCAAGGACCAAAAATACTCGTAGGGTGGAGTAATTACTTCAAATACACGCCTGCTGGAAGGGATCTCACTATATTTTAGATATAAATGATGATTTTCGATAACCTAATTAGTTTTTTTTTATGGAGATCAACGTAGTTCTCGTGAACAAAAAGTAAATGCATTAAGAAATGTAAGCGTTCATTTATTTTGCATTAAAAAAATCTTTTGTAAGTGTAAGTCGGGTTATTTATTATTTATGCTGTAAACACTTTGGTGAGAGTAATTTAAAAAAATAACCCCTGAATAAATTGCTATTCATTTTTACTATGACAATCAAATAAATGTCCCACGTGTAAATCTATAATTTTTATTTTATTTTATGAACGCCTTAAAGGCTTTTACATAAAATACATTTTAGTTTAATAAAGGAGAAGAATATAACATAAAGTCAAGAGTTTAAAAAAAATTGTATATAAAACGCAAGTATATTAATATAGCGTGGGTCTTAACGTTTAATTTAAAAATTACTTGTGATACTGTCACTAAAATAAATTCGACAAATAGTACCTACTAAAAACATTAATTTTCTTCTTGATACATTAGTTTAACTGGTGCGAAACAAAAAATATATTCAAATTATTAGTGGACTTTGCCGTGTTTGTTGTTCACATTTGACAACTGCCGCTTTTGTTATCAACACAACTGGACTTTGCCAGTTTTGAAATGGACACGTTTTTTCACAAGGTTGCAGTCAAAGTCAGTAACAAAATAGTTTTACATTTAAAAAATTATTTATTTTGATAGAAATACAAAACAATAATATCTCACAAAATATTTTGAAAAAGTTTGTAAGTTATGGTGACCTAATTAATAATTAAAAAAAAAAAAAAAACTAAAAATCGAAAGAAAAAAATTAGAAAAGAATAATAACTATTATTCTGATATTTTTTTATATAAATTTGTTTTAAAGATTTAATAAGATATGAATGCGGAATAATATTCAAGAGCAGGAAGATTTCTCCAGTTATCACCGAAATGCTTGGTCAAAAGATAGTTGACATCTCTTACTTTTAACGATTTCAAAACAACTTTTCCGGGTTCTATGTTGCTTGGAATTATCATTGATTCATTTTTGTTTTTCATACAGCAATGATTTCTACAATATTAATGACATTACAATAACTACTAATAAAGTAATCATATTATTCAATAAAACTCTAAATCGTAAGTAAAAACTCATTTATTTTACCACTATGCTGTTTAGTAACTAAAAAAATTATGTCCATAAAAAATAACAAGAAACAAAAGTTCAACATGCACGTCAGCGGACATTTTCGGTAATTTGCGAAATTGTCAATATCTCAACTTTTACAAAAACAATTTTTTACAACAACAAACCGCCATCTTGAAAACAGCTATTTACAACGCTCCTATTGGTCCGTTTGAAAACTGCCGTCTTTGATTTGGAAAGAAGTGGACTTTGCCGAGTTTGTTATGGAACTCAATTTTAATCCGTAAAAATAAATGGTTTAGAGCCGTGTTTGTTAAGAAAGCAACATTGCATCATGAAGCATTTTTTTTACTCTTTCGAACCTCATATTTAACTCATTTTCCATTATCGGTGGACTTTGCCGTGTTTGTTTCTACAAGCCTCAAGTGTAAGAATGTTATTGCAGCGTAGTGTAGTTACAATTAGTTATATTATTATAAAAGATTTCAAAAAAGAATATGTTATGATGACGTAATTACAATTAAAAAATACAATGCTAAAGAAATCTCCAACGCAAAACATTTTATGTAAACGCACATATATATAAATATATATAATATGTACTACCCTTGAAGTGTTCTTTCGCGAAAACGGCGCTATAGAAATTAGCCAATGATTATTATTATTACCTTCATTATGAAGGTAGTACTTTTATCCACATTTTTGGGCCTTCAATGATAAATGTCTAATTTTTTGTTATTTTTATGCCTTCATTAAGATCCCACGTAATTATTACCGGCCAAGCAACAGGTAATTACTAAATACACTCTAGTGTTACATTACTCCCATTTTTCTATTTGTGTTACCTGTAGCCGAACCTTTTTTTATTTAACTCAACATTATCGTTTTATTTCACCGGCAGAAATATTTCAAGGATTTTTTGTAACATAGTGCGGCATTATAATGACAAACCATTATCTAGGCCGACACTATGGAATAGTGGAACTCAAAGAATGGAAGTAGTGATAAATATATTTAACTGTGATTTACATTGTGCTGGGTCGAAAATTGAAATAACAAACGACAAATTTAACTGAGAAGACAAACGGTCGTTTATAACTTCATTTTTTGACTCAATAAAACGTCTTGTTGGCAAAGTTTTTTTTTAATATATTTTATCATATTTCCAAAATAGTAGCTAATAGCTACCTTTAAAATCAAGAAAAATTAAAATCTTGAACGGTTTAATTTTTATAGTGAAAAACAAAATTAAATAAAATATATATCAAGAGCGTACTGTAAATATCATATCTTTAGACAGCAAGAAATATTCATTTCGGTTGGGTATTTTAGCCGTAAATCCAAAAGAAAATTTTGTACCAGACAGGCCCCGAGTTCGTTTCTTTGATCCGTTTTCCCATCGGTTAATCTAATAGATATTTTAGCTTGAATTCTAGTAAAATGATTTCCAGTGGCCTTCCAACATTTCTGCATATAAAGGAGCGGTGTTTCTTAGTACCATGTTTTGCTGACATTTGCAGCGTGCAGTTCAGCTTCCGGACAACGCAAAGCGTGTCTTACATGATTCTTATTTCTAATTTTGAAACTGTTAATTCGTGGTGGAATTCCATTTTAATGATTTAATAAAACAAATTTATAACTTAGAAAACATAGAAAATTATGTTGTACATCTGGACATCACAATTAAGATGGGAAAATCTAAAGTAAACTCATTAACAATCAGTATTCACCAACCTTTCATTATATAAATACATGGTCAATTCATATTTATAGAAATGCAACTGTAACCCATCTTAAATATTAAATGAAATAAATAAATATTCCAGATAGATATATAAAAAAATAATACCAATAAATTAAAAGTAGCTTTTACCCTGTAACTATTAAAATCATGCAACAATACTGATGAATATAATTAAAGTAAAATCATTGTTTACTACCCCTGACATCCCCAAAAATAGTATATAAGCCGTAGGTTAACAACAACATGTACTAGTCTGAAGATGGCCGTCATAGGCTGAAACCGGTCCAGTCATAAAATAAAAGTGGAATAAAGTTATAAATTTGTTTTATTAAATCATTACATGATTCTGTTTCATTGTGCTGTGATTCTAAAATAAAAATCGAACGGTTTTTTTTTTTTAAATTCATTGCTCGGACATGACAACAATTTCAATATTTATAGCCTTGTAATAATCACGCAAACTTTCGATTTCGTCAAACTTTTCGGCATTCTTGTTGTGTTAGATAAAGATTTGGTTAGTTTGCTTTCTATGGCATTTTAATCTTAATGCATAGTTCGAACTCCCGTTTCAAACGGGGGTTCTACTGGAGCCCCGAATAAGAGTTTTAAGCGATATCTTAGATTACTAAAGTATTATGAATATAATTCTCTCTAAGTATTACCCAAAACAAATTGCCTAAAACGAAAATGAAAATACTTTGACAAAGAAGATCAAATCCGTCAGATCGTAAGTTCGATTTTTACTTTCAGGTACGGAAAAGTAATTTCATTATTAACATTGAATTATTTTAATTTTATTGAAATGCATTCAACAATGTAGGGATTTTTATTAAAGTGGGGTAGAATCTAGAGTTATTGTGAATGTTTTAAAAAAATGGATGTTTTTTCGATTATTAGAAAAAGATATCTCTATCACGCCCGCCACTAAATTGAATCTTGCTTATTTTAGTAAGCAAGTTGATCAGCTTCTTTTAGTTTTCTAGTTCTGTGGCTAACAAAGGGTTCGCGTGATGAACGCCATAGAAAATGCCATTTGATCGCCATTATTTACAGTTTGTTTTATTAATATTCGATACTTAGCGTCAACCGTTAATTTTAACATAAAGATAGGCTTTCTTCTATTTTCATGAGATTTTAACAGTTTTCTGCCAATCACAACCCTATTCTTAAAAGTACCTACATTATAAAGTTTAATTAAAAATAATTTTAAAGTAAAAAGACGTGACGTTTAAAAACTGTTTTGCTATCGGGTATATTTATTTTACTCTTGTTGTTTTTAACGTTAAATAAGTATACATTTTATAACGTAGTAAGCCTGTGCAGCTAATATATGTTTTAAATATTTCGTTTTAGACTACGTAATCAAACTAATAAAAAAATGTTTCTGTCAAAATCAAGGCTTTTAACATCAAGCTAGTTTTTTCAAGTAAAAATATTATTGATTTTAAATGTGGTAGGAAACTCAGTGAAAAGAAAACATATAAACGAGTAAATATGTTTTCACATAACAAAACATAGTTTTACGAATATTTACTTTTCAAAATAAGTAATTCAATTGAAATAAAGTTAAAGTGAAGGCATATACGAGTATAACCTATTTAAAAGACCAATATTTAGGCAAAGATTTTTGATGTGAGTTTCTAATTTTTCCTGTTCCAACTAGGTCTATTTCTTTTCTGACTCAATTGCGTTTCATTCCCAATTAAGGGCTTCGTAGTCCTACTGGCTCTATGAAATATAACTCTGGTGTTTCATGTAAGGATATTGCTATTTAATTCGATATTTTTTAAGAGGCAATATAAAAGAAATTCAACCAAAAAGTCATATGAACAAAAGTCACTGGAGTCTATATAAAGTTAAATAGTCGTACTTTCAAATATCTACGTCTGAATTAGGCCGTATACAAGAATAACCCATTGATGTTTTTGTTAACGGCCACTGCACACGCAGTATACAGCCACCCGTAAACGGGACCATCAATAACGTATATTTCGTTTTGTATCATATTCACGTTCACGGCTAAAGCTATTTCGAGTGAACGTTGCTTGAAATGGATTAGGCTGTGTTTAGTGACTGACACTGAATAGTAATGTACCCAACCTTTCTCTTCCCCATCTCCTTCCCTACCTCACTTCCATCAACCTCGCAGTATACAGTTCACAGGCTTGGAACAGTTCGGAAGAATCTTGCGCAGCATTTACATAAATATAAAATCGAATTTCATACCTGAATTTTCCAGGTGGTTATTTCTCCATAACCGTATTCCTGGAAAATACGTGTCTCCTTCATTTCATATTTAAATATTTTGACAGCAAGTAACAATTATCTTTTATACGAAGTATGTAAAAACATACCTTAAGCCACTGTTAAATATGTGGCTGAATCGCATGAATAAAATATAATAATTTATCTTTAGAAACTCCATCTCAAGAGACCATACCAGAAAACCTTCTGGGTGAAGGGAAAATATTGTTCGTAAAAGTGGCATAGTCTTATGGGTCTTGCTATTGTGCCTAAGAAAGGCACACGAGGAATAATAATAAACCAACAAAAACTTCAAGCCAGCGTACAAGAGGAATAAACTTATTGGTTTTGTATGGAAATATCCGTTCAATATAATATTTAAGGGTTGTTGTTCGTTTGCTTTGTTGTAGGTCGAGTTTACTTTGCTAGTGCAATAAGGTAATTGAATATGGCATGTAAATAAAAATACGTAGTTTCAGTCATGTTAAACTTCATTCCAAAGAATTATCTGAGGTAGTTTAGCAATTCAAATGGATACTATTTTAGTGAACTTAAAGCATTCTGTATATTGGAAAAACACAGTAGATTATATAAACATGTTTAAACGTTTTAAATGTGAAGAGATAAGCCCTAGTTTTGGTAATTAAAAATATACGAAATGAGTAAGTTCAGGTGTTGTTCACAAGAAAACGACAGAATGAGATCACTCACCTATTTGCGGCACGTCGTACTGGCGGTTCCCCCTGACGCTGCGCAGCATGAGCTGGCTGGCCAGGCCGGCGGGCAGCTGCGGCGGGCCGCCCTGCGCTTGCTCCAGCCGCCGCCGCCGCCGCCACCGCCGCCCCCGCCCCCGCCCCCGCCCAGCGCGCCCGCCCTCCTCAGCTTGGTGATGCCGCCGCCCTTGCCGCCCCACGAGTCTCCGCTCCTGTTCCACGGGTAGTCGCGCGATATGGACTCCCCTAAGCTCTTCTTCCAAGGGATGTCGTTCGTAGTGCCGTCGCTTCTCTTGTCGCTTCTTCCCTTGTTCGCGTTGTTCTTTTCGGCGCTTTTAGCGTTGCCCTTCTTCGTGTAGCGCTTCTTGGTCGTCAGCTCGTCCAGCTTGGAGATGTTCTCGTCGGGGTTGGGGGGGCCGAACAGGCTCTGCAGACCGATGTCCTGGATGCGGTCGTTGGCGTAGCCCGCGTCGTGCGTCGGCAGGTCGTCCACGTGGAAGCTGAAGTGATTGTACTTGTCGTCGCGGAAGTGGGAGAAGGGGGCCGGCGGGGGCACGGGCTCCAGGGACATGGGCGAGCCCTCGTACAGCAGCCAGCGGTCGGCCCCGGGCCTCCGGTGCGCGTCCCTGGCCAGGTGGCCCGCCTCGCCCGCGCCGGGTCGCGCCACTGCCAGCAGCAGGCCCAACACGGCGGCCGTCTTCATCTCTACTCTAGTCCACATCATCGTATATAAAGTCAATGCTTACTGGGAATGTGATAACGTAAACGAACTAGTGGCGTCGCTAGTCGAGTTCAACTACTGGGGGCGGGGGTTCATAGCTCTCCGCGCGTACCAAGCGACATGCCTTCTCATGATCCGGGTCTCGCGTTAAGTGCCGTTGAATGCGATCATGTTGCCCTTCTTGGGGACTTCTGAGAACGACGTTTACCGGAAGAAAGTTGATAAAACGGAAATGAAAACTTTTCAATTCTTTTAAACTACACAAACACTACTCGTAAATTTTAAATCCTCCAAGACCAAAAATCCATGTTCAGAGTTAAAGGAAAAGTTAAGCAATAGACGTCTTTTCGCTCTCAGTAAAATAACTAACTTTAATGTTAAGTTTTAACGCAAAATTTTATACCCTCCGAAAGATGTACGAACAGGGAGGTACTTTATCTCTAATTACCTGCGAGCTTATTATAGAGCCTTTAGTGTATTTTTACGATCACTATTGTATTCCGGAGTAACGCTTTATTAGCTCGGGAGAAATTATATTGCCAAACTTTATATTTTTAGATGTGCTATTTATTAGGAATCTTCGCGGCGGAGTTGCCTTCTGTCTTCTGCTTGTGAGGACCGAATATCTTGATGCCTGCAAATAAAACAAAAAAAACTCATTAAGTCTACGGGAATTTCAGGATAAATTAGTTATTTTTGGACAAATAAGTCTTTGGCAAGAAATTTGGACTAGGTATAAATAAATATTTTTATTTCAGTACCTTTTTTTCATTACTAGTTTACGACCCTTGTTTGTTACCTGATTGCCTATTTTTATGAGTTATATGCTCATTTTATCTATTTTGAATTCATTGTTCTGTTGAAAGAATGTTGGACTTATTCAGAAATATTACTTACATTTTTTTACAAAAAAACAAAAATGATGTTGATACCATAACTCAATGTTTGTTAATGTAGTACATGGTATCTCAATAAACGTAACGAATCGACAAACAGACACCATAAATCTATTGAGGTTGTTATTGACGTCCATCTTATGATCAAAATTTGTGGATTCTTAAATGCCCAGTCAAGTTTTCTCTACCATTCATTAGAAGCAACTAAAGATTAACATCAAACCATTTGGCCTTCTTCTTACACGTAATGTCTTGGATGAGATAATTAAATTACTTTTCGACATACAATTAAAACGAAGAGTTCCCAAAAATAAAACAACAGAGTCACGATAACGACACACGAAAGAAGAGCGCAGTAAAAGAGACACTCGTTCGGAAAATAAAGCAAACAGAGTGTCATTAAATGCGAAAGTGAGTTTATCTGGAGGTCAAGATGGCCAGTGAAATAAGTAAGGAGCCAGCAAGACTTTGGGGGATAAAAATAACGTTGTGGCAGGATTCCAAATTCTCAACAAGTAGAGATAAATGAGGTCCTTCCGGACGGATATCGGATGCAGTGGTCCATGCAGGGCCGGAGATTATCATCTCTTAGCATTACCAATGGGAGTTACTTATTTTTATATTTACCCATGTAGGAGTAATGTTTCCGAATAAGAATAGAATTCTTTTAAACACACTATATCATAACTTGTGCAATCTAAAGGAATATTTTTTTCTGCGATTGAGATATTTTGCATTTATAATTTGACGGCCTCCGTGGTCGAGAGGTAATATGCGCGACTACGAATCCAGAGGTCGCGAGTTTAAATCCGGTATGCGCAAATAAATTTGATTTTATGAATATGTGTCACACATCAATTACGCTAGTTCCTCGGAGCATTTTTCATTGAAATACCGGTAGAATATTTATTTATTTATTTATACTGGGTTTTAACAGATGTTATCACTTACGTGAAAAAATCCAGTTATAAAAAAAACCAGTTAGTGTACAATCATTGTTAAATACAATACAAATAGACAAGATACATTAAATTTTTAAAAAATTGTTGTTTTTGTACTTATTACTACTAGATACATACAAAATATACTTAGGGAATTACTCTAACACCCTTTTAAGCAATAACATGACATTCCGTCTGAAACCGTACAGACCATCAACAAAAATGTCTACATCAGCACACTCTATTAGATTATATAGTCGGCACATTTGCGATAGAGGGCTAAAGTAGGCAATATTGTTTCTGAATGTATTCAGGTGGAATGTACTATGGCGTCTTAAACAATGAGCATTGGGTACATTAATTTCAATAGCGCTAAGACATATTGCAGTGTCGAGATGACCGTGAATTATTTTATGTAAACATATCAACTCAGTCAATTGCCTTCTAGTTTTCAGTGTATCCATGTTAAAGTATTCAAGGCGTGCATCATATGATCTAAGATGGTCAAGTAGACCACATTTGAAAGATAACATTCTTAGCATTTTTTTTTGAACAGATTCAACAGTGTTTACATACTTGTGGTAATGAGGATTCCAAATAGTGCTACCATATTCCAATTTACTTCTAACCAAGCTGTTGTAAAGGGTTAGAATTGATTGTGGGTCCTTGAATGGTTTACATATTCTGTGAATAAATCCCATCATTTTGAATGATTTATACTTAATGTCGTTAATGTGAACATCAAATATGAATTTAGAATCAAGAGTGATTCCTAGATCTTTTATCGAAGAAACTTTATTAAGGATAGTATTATTAATAACGTAGGAAAAGTTCTTTGTAATTCTATTTCGAGTGAAGTTTAAAGTGTAACATTTATCAACATTTAAGTGCATATCATTGTCAATACACCAGTTATTGAGTGTGTTGAGGTCATTCTGAAGCAATTGATGATCGGAGATCGACTTAATTTTACGAAAAATTTTAAGGTCATCAGCAAAAAAGGCACAATCAATCAAGAATAAGGAATAAGGACAGCATTCCCACCTGACGTCTGTACTACAAAGACTACAATCCGTTTGTTAAGATAGCAGAATCTACTGAACGGATTGCCCGTTTGTGCATGGAGTCAAGTATTTTTTGGGTATTTTGGGGCACTAGACTAGACCAGAGGTGGCTGCCAAATTATCCTGAGTGCATCCGTTGAAAAAAAACCATATTATTACAGATATAACAGATTAATCAGAATCACTTCAACTGTGAATCTCTGGTAAACCCCCCAGTTAAGCGACTGTTTTTTGACGCATCTTATAAAAAAACGTCTCTCTACTCTCCACGACTCCTTCTTTAGAGCTATCACGCTATTAAACTATGAATTTTTTACTAACTTTTTACTAAATAAAAGCGTCTCCAAAGGGCCTCCTGTATAGGTACTAGCTCTTACTATTTGCAAATTACTGATAGTTTTTTTGGCTTTAATATGTTTTTGCATTAAGGGTTAGCTCCCGAAAATAGACACTTTTTAGCTCTCTAGTACAAACAATACTACCTACTAATAATTCATCTGTAATTCTATATGGGTAGTAAGAAAAATGTCAGAGGTTACCAGTGAATACAATTTATTATTAAACAGTCTTTTTTAATGAAAATCGTACTAGAATTTAAGGTAAAACGTTCAAAAATGCCTTTTTCGGTTTCAAAATGCATATTTTACTGACATATTAGTATCTTTTCATAGAATTTAAAAGATAACAGTTGTAAAATTGTATGCACTGGGAACCTCAGACATTTTTCTAACTACCCATAGAAAGTTTTCAAATACATCATTTGTAGAATTTCTTCTATTAGAATGCTAGAAAGTAACTTTTAGTGTCATTTTTGAGTACTGACCCTTAAAAATACCTGATACAATACTAGGACTTTTTGGAAATTAAATCGAATTGAATTTTGCCTCAAATGTACGCTTTAGTGTATGGAAACTTAAAGTACCTGTTACAACGGTAATTACGTGATACATCACCGCTTGTTGACAGTTCCTAGACAGTGTTGTAGACAGGATAATTACTGGGAGTACCTACTCTAGTACTGATTATCTAGGAAGAGTAAAGTATCCAAGTCCTTTAGCTTGGTTGGTTTAAACCCTTCACTCGCCACCGTTGTATTATGTAGCATGTTGTGAATCGAGTTAAAAGATTATTTTATGAACGTCATATTTGCCCTATTTTCACTGAGACCTCTTACTGAGGTATTCGACAAGACTACTCGCGAAGCAAGGGAGCACAAGTGCTACTTCGCTTGTATCGCCCAGTTGTTGTATTACATTAAATTAGATGATTTGAAAGAAGCCCGATGCGAGGTTGTTCAACAAGAATACGAACTAGACGCTGGGGTGGTTGTTCAAACAAGAACGTACAGGTATATACGGAGGGAGGATAATATATAAAGCAGAAGTCGGACAACTTCCAAGAATACAGTAAGAAATAAATAAATTGAAGATTTTAATAATACAACTTTTTTAACTCTATTCCACTATTTTTTATTTAAGACCTGACCGGTTTCACCTTATAACGGGCATCTTCACACTGGTACAATTTTAAGGAAATTTATGGCATATTTACTATTACTCGTAGTGTCCGGAATGGACGCTTATTGAATCTCTTAGTGAATATCTGTGATTTAGCTTTGGTTTAAGTGCTGACAGAGGCGGCTTTACAATAACATTCAATAATTAATTTTGGTAGTTTTATTACCTTCTGGGAGGTGGGTTATATGGAATGCGCTAAATGCCTCATAAAAGATGCATAAAAAAGATCGAAGTCTTGTATTTGAAAAGGCCACTGGGCAAAATCAATATTGTAAGAAGCAAGGAGTATGCGCTAAGACACAGATGCAGAAAATTATATTGTTTTTGCCAATCTTTGTGAGGAAATGGCTTGACGATTAGAAATAGTTTGTTTACTTTGAATCGTAGTAACTTTGTTTTTTTGTATTTTTAGTTACAAAATTGACCTCCAGTTTACTAAAACACACAACTGAACTACTCGTATATCGGTCGACGTGATTAAAAATGCATCACTAAACGTCTATTTCCATTGACTTCACAGTTGCAGCACTTGTATTTAAGTGTAATTGACATCGTACGGTTGATGAATGTGGCACTAGCAATAAGTGAGACACATTTACCTGACTTTTACGTTCTTGGCCGTCTCTTTATCCTTAAGTATGGTGCATTTTCTTGTAGTTTTTACCATCGGTTTGTGAATGACTGGACGTTATTTACTTAATATATGAAAGACATCAATCAATGTTCTTAAACCTAAAAGAAATTGTCGCGAAGTTCTCGACCTTTTAAAATATTTAAGAATTTATTTTTTTAAATCCTACTTTTGGTCACGTAACGGGTATGTTTTTTTTTTCAGAACACAAATTTATCCGCGCTTCCACGTGCCTAAATTTTGCAGAATATTATTACAAGTGGAATAATCATTATAACGTTGAGACAAAATAAGTAATATACCTATTCAAGGTATTTTTAATGAGTGTGCTTCTTTGACTCTGACCGGTCGGTAGCTGAGTGGACAAACGCGTCAGAATCCCACTTCTGGCATCGTGGGTTCAATTAGTCTGCTGGCTAAGTCCTTCATCATTTTTCACAAGCAACTTCTTCCGTTTATTATGATGGCAGTAGGAGTTTTCAAATATTATCAGGTTATTCGTAACCCGGGAATATTTGTCTTTCTTTTAAAAAGAAAAAATATCTGTTTAATATTTACTTTTTTTATAACGTACGTCTTTGAGAGTATTACATAGCTTTGATTTTTATAGTACAAACGAGTTCTTGGTATCAAATTAAATTACTATTATACATTTGAGATATGTGTATTGTAGGTACACAAGTTACACGACAGTTAGTACATGAAGCATAAGTAGTTCTAAACTTCGGGAAGACCGGTCTAGTGCAAATATTTGTATTTGTGTGAAGTTGGAAGGCTTAAAGTTATGTAATTGCAAGTGGTAGAGCTAAATGCGACACGTAAGTCGTATAAACTCGATGGCTGAGAAACAAACCTGAGAAATTGTTGGATATTGTTTGCCAACTACTTGCGTCCGAAGTCAATTTAGCGTTTGCATTGCAATTGTTGTGAAATCGCTTTATGATCCCTAGCAGGGAGTTATTATTCCTAAAGCTAGATAGAGACAAGTAATGTTTACAAAATGCAGTATCTGTGATACGGATATTGTACTAAAATAAGCCATTTTATTTATGGAGATAAAAATTACATTTGTTGAAACCAAATGATTATTTAAGGAGTTTTAAAAGATAGGTACATTTTAAACGTCAATAATTAAGTATTTAAGTTGTCTTGCGTGTTAAATTTTATATATTATTTTCAAAACATAATTATTTTTCTATGAATGTATATTTTGATCCCTAGGTATAACCAAAAAATATTGCATTCCAATTTTTCTGAAAAAAATAATGTAATTTTCTGAAAAAAATAATGTAATTTCGTTTTACTCTATTATCAGCACTCTTAAATAAATTATTACTACAAATAAATCAGTTAGGTATATCGTTTTAGAATAAAATAATTATTGCGTGTGTGTGTGTGAGTGTGTGTGTATGTGTGTGTGCTGTCGGGAACAATGATTGTTCATTCGTTATTTCCTATTTTGGCCGCCAGCTAATAAAGGTTTATACATTTACTTTTTCTAAGAAAATTAGGTTACATCAAACACAACGTCGTGTTTTTATTTATATTTTGATAATAATGAAAATCAGTACGTAACATGTCTAGCAATTACTGCGCCAGTGGGCATTGTTCTCGACGTCTAACACTGACGCTCATTACACTGGTGGTTGTCAAAGAAATTTGTCCGACCCGCCCGAGTACGCAAGGGTAGGTTAAACAATTTAATAATTAAGTTCAGAATTTTCGCGTATTTTTTTCTTTGAGCTACACGCTCGGGGAGAAAGCAGCCCCTAAAGTAACCTGAGCCTTATTCACGGGGCGATGCGTACTTTGCCATTTCGTATTATATTTTCACCGCCACTCCGTGACCGGCCTACGAATACAGCCTTCAAATACAACCTTTGTACAGAGATGTCCAAGTTGTTTCTTGGAATTGCACTGCGTCGTGTTTTCATTTAAAATATGTCTAGAAACACATTTTTAACTTTCATTTTACTTTGCGTATAATCCATTTACCTGTCAAAAGTAAGCATCTGCCATCGTAGTACGATGTTAGAAACTTTGACCGAAGGCTGGTGGTTTTCTTTTCGATTCCAAAGTCCAATAAAGTAATATAGTTATAAGCATAATGCATTGAATTGCATTTTTATAGCTCAGTTTAGTAACATTTAACCTAAATGGTAAAATCATTTTGATGAACAGAAAATAAAATGTATTAATTACACAGCGGTGGATCAAGAATAACTAATAATAAATATCTTGAAGTAAGTAGTATTTATTTACGCTTAAATTATTTTTCGAGCCAACTTGTGTTGAAAAGATTTTTTGATGATGAGTTCAATGAACTCTTTTCAATTCGCTACGTCCTTTCACGAATGATGGTTTTTTTATTATTATTTCGTTTGACTGTCAAATAATGTAACAATACGAGGTATCTTCGTTTGTTCCCAGTATTTCAATTGTTGGATCTAAGAAGTATTGCTGATATCTTTGGCGAAGCTGGGTAATAAAACTCGAATAAAATAACATATTTTTAGTTGGGAAACCAGGGGTGTTCCGTAGTTTAGGACAACTGCTGTAAAAACACGGACACGCCCTCCACACTGAAACTTCAACGGTTTTATTTATGTTTTCGTTGTGGAGAAACGCCAATGAACAATAATAATATCTGCCATCTGGAAACTTTGCTTCAACCACACTTTGACCAATCAAATATAAACAAAGCTATTTTACTATACGTCAACAATGATTGATGTCGGGTAATAAAAAAATACCACATAGAAGAATACTAAGTGACTCAAATATTTGTTTGTTATTTTAAATTACTTGTCATCTATGTGAAAGTTTTTTTCTATTTTAAATCAAACGCTTTCCATTCCTCATTTAGTTATTTTGCTTTGGAAAGAACGCGTTTACCAACTAAGATGAAATTAAATACTTTTTAAGTTCAAAATTCAGAAAAGTAAAAAAAAAAAGGATTTTTTTTTTAAAACATGGGAATGATTTGTTTTGAATTAACGCACATAATTATTACTGCAGGTGAGTTAGAAAAACAAACAAATTATTTTTATTCCTCTTGTTGCTAAGAAAAATTCCAGTTTTTATTTTGGCGGATTTACAGACGTGCTTTGAAAATCTTTTTCCTTACAGAAGCAAAATTTGAAGTTCTATTTTCGCATTCATATAATAAAACACGCTACAAAGCAAACAAATTATGTTTCCTACTGATAGGTTGATTTGTAGAAGAAGTACTTTCTCTAGAGCACATTGAGGCGGTAAAAAAAATGTTTTTTTTTCAGTTCAAGCATAAAACATTTATGAAACTCGCCCCACAGTTATACCATCCCCGACGATGTTGGTTGTAAGAAATAAGCCCGGCCGAGTACCTACCCAATACATGTACACGTCCACCAAATGTAGGTCTGATGGGGCAGGAAAGGTAAGGCTGGCGCTATTTTTAGCCACGTCCACTACGTTTAGTTCTTTGTTCGCGAGGCTAATGATTTGTTCCAACACTAAGTATTTTTTCACCCCAATTTTTTGTTCCTTTTGAAGCGTCGCTCTACGAATAACAGCTCATCAATTTAGTGGCGATCGATGGAATATTTCTCACACTCTTTCCAATACGTTATTTCCATTCGTTTTCCTATTTATTTTTTGGATAAATAATCACATTTATGGAGTTTTTATTACGTGTACCTATGCCAGCTGTTATTATTGAGTGATAACTGTTAGACAGACTAACTAATTTTGAGATTGACAGTTTGATTTTATTGGATTATTTTCTTTTGCACGAATGTTGAATACACGTAATAGAAAAAGAACTAAGTGTCCGAAAAAGAAGTTAAGTATGCAGAAAATTGCGTTACACAATTTACAAATTCTTTTTAAACTTAAAGTTTTTTTTTGGGCACTTTTTCCAATTTTATTACGTTTATTCATATAATAATAGATAGTTTTTTCGAAATAAATGGAGTACATTTATTATAAAAAAATCAAGTTATAATGCCCGATGGGATATTTTAAACCTCATTAAATAATTTATTGATGGTTGTTTATTATTTCAGAACTTGACAAAATAATAAAGTAAAAATAAATCAAAAGGACGGAAACGCTTTACGACCTTAAATTATAAATATTATTGTTTTATGTTGAAGAACTCAACATTCATTGACTATACAAAATAGTTCTAAAATATAACGTCAACAATTATTAAAGGTATGTCAAATAATTACAAAGAGTGACTTTTAAAATATTATCTCCACACGGAGGCTCTAAAATTTCCTTTATTTAAAGGCATATAACATTTTTTTAAATGTTTTGGGGGTTATCTTAAGGGTCAGTAATCAAAAAAGTCTCTAAACGTTACTTTGTAGCATTTTAATCCAAGCAATTCTACTTCAACTGATTTATCTGCTAATTTTCTATGGGTATTTAGAAAAATGTCTGAGGTTTCCAGTGAATACAATTTCAGTACTGTAATCCTTTAAATTCTATAAAAAACATACTCAAATGTCAGAAAAAGGTGCAGTTTGAAATCCAGAAGAGGCATTTTTGAACGTTTTACCTAAAATTCTAGCATGCATTTCATTAAAAAATATATATATACTGTATAAAAATTGTATTCACCGGAAACCATACACATTTACCGGTAAAGAATTAACATATTGATAATGTGTAGTTTCGCTTGTACTAGGAACCCCAAAAATGTGTATTTTGGGTGCTGACCCTTAAAAAGAAAAAAAGAACCTTTATTTTTAACGAGACACAAATCATAGAAGGGAGGAAATACTAACATAAATAATTCTGCGAAGACCTGTTGAGAGTAAATACGGTTTGTTAAATACTTAGAGCAATAATATACCAGGAGGGAGCGCTAGTGTAGTTAGTATTGATGATTTTTGCCTAACCGGGGCGTGGCTAGGACTAGGGTATCTGTACATCCATTCATTGCACATGTCGAAAAAATGTTTTTGTTTATTTGTATTACCACTTTTTCACAGTATTGTTGTAAACAAAAATGTAGGATATATGTCTCTTATGTCGCATAACAAAACGGTTGTGGGCGGAGTCGCCAGAGACGCGAGAGACGGAGGACATGCTTACATACCTAAAAAAGGAGCTATATTGTGAGCACTTGTGTGTGAGAACTTGTCTAATTTCTTTATTTTTCACGGTTTACGAAGTGAAAACCCGGAGAAAGTGATTTAACGTAAATTCGTATAGGTTGGGTAAAAATGTTTAGCTCTTTCTCCATATATATTCTTGCTCTGAGGTTAAATACTTGCTTCAATGATAATGGAAGTTTCGAAAACACGTATGGCGTGGCAGATAATAATTCAACCAAAAATAATGTCAATAGTCGAGGGTTGAAGAACAAGTGGAATACAGATCGTCGAGTAAGTCGAGTACAAAAGTACAGTTAACAGTTGTAAATGAATTCTGAAAATAAATAATTTAATCAAAATAACACGTTAGCCGGAAAGTCGTCGAAACGACTCTATTTATATCTTCAAACCAAATTTTCTCCAAGACTGAAACACAAACCTAGAATCAAATTTAGTTAAATCAGAGGGAGATTGATTGAACCAAAGTGTTTTTGCCTATTTCCGTGCGTAGTAGGGCTTTAATTCAAGCAATGTCGCTATTATTAAAGCTTTGAACTCGCTGCGAAAACATATTTACGAAGGTTAACGTCAAATTTACGAGTGGACATTAGTTGTTTTAATAATACACAAATGGCGGCCAGGCAGCGTCAGCTAAAATTTGACGCAAATTACTTAAAAATACATCAAAATACGCAAAATACACACTGTACAAATCTGTCATTTTCCATGTATAATAAATAACCAAGTTCATTTTGGTCCAAGCAAATTTTCTTTAGTGGTGGCGCTAATCGAAACATACATTTTTAAATCTTTTCTTATAAAGAATACTGCACAAGAATCCCAACTGCTCCCAACAGTCTGGAGCCAGTGGGACTATGGCATCTTCCAAATTTGTAGGGGGGGAGAAGATGGGGAAGAAGAAGGTTATGTTGTGAGGTTGAAGATAATAAGGAGGAGAAAATCCAGTCAGAATCGAAACGTTACCTAAAATGGCTTGATCCGTGTCTGGTGATCAGATCTTTTAAACCAGGTATTTTCAACTTTCCTCTTCACCATCTCCTTCCCCTCCCTACTATCTTCAGCCTCATAACATACCTCGATTGGGGATGTCATAATCCCAATGGTTCCAGACGGTTGGGAGCAGTTGCGACTCTTGTGCGGTATTCTTTTGCCGCTTCGTTACAAAAAGATTTTCTACATTTTGGTTAAAATAAAATAAAAATTAAATATAACGATCATCGAAAGGTTTCGATTATGCCCGTCACTAACTTCCCGTTGTCTGTCACTTCGGAATGTCCAAGATGCTACCTTTTTTACATTTTTCTTGATGAGTTAGCCTAACATTTTTTAAATTGTTTTTATTTTTAAAATAGAAAGATTTAATCTTCACACAAGTTTGTTGGGTGGTTAAGTTATTCCTAAAGCTTTGTGTGAAATACTTCCACAAATTTATAGTTTGTATCTACTTTCCTTTTACAAGAAAACATTCTGGAAATATGAGCAAAAAGGAAACGGATCTTAGGTGAGCAGGAATCTGTTTACTTAAAAGCAAAAACACTTAAAAAATTACCAGCTTGAAATGTCATTTCCTTCATGAACTTTGGGGCTTTTAATTATTCACTTTTATTTTTAAATAAGCAAGACTATCGATTTGAGCATAATATATGAAACATGTTTTGGTTCACAAATATGTTTGCCCTTTAAAAATATTTATTGTCATTCGAATGATTATCAGAAAATTATTTTGTGCCCAATTATCATTTTTTAGGCAGTTTTATTTATATACAACCTTCCATATTGCCAATGTTCAATTCCCATAATTATCATTAAATCAAAACTATTAATATTGGACATGTAAATTGTTCAATTCTACGAAGAATTGTCACCAACAACATATTCTGTACTTATGACTCGATCATAAAAAACTTTATGTTTTTTTGCAATGTTATTTTTATAATAACGGTAAGTTTATTAGTTGTTTCGATATCTCGTTTAATAATAACAAATTCCAGATTGGCAAAAGATCCCGTTTTTTCAAGTACTGGTCAAAAGATACCATAATCTATTTTTTTGTTTTTCTGTGCATATTGTTATAAAGCTATTTTATTCGATATATCTTACAATTTTTTGAGAAACGTCGACTCAAAAGTGCTATCAAAGCTTGGAAATAACTTAAAGCTAACTATTTCATTTATATTTTAATTACATAAAAACACTCTTAGCTTTTCACAAAAGTTAAGAAATCTTACCAATTAACAATTAGTATAAATCATTTTTTTCATAAGTCTGTTTTATTCTGACGCGTACCAATCGATCAAAAAATAGCTTAAACATCCAGGTAAGCTATTTTGAGATAAAAAAATCTAAGAAGATGTCTTTGTATTTTTTAGTTAATATTACGTGCGTTATAACGTCAGTAAAAAAGCGGGCGAGGAGGAAAATCTTTGTCTTAGAAGACGGCGGCTAAAATACCGATTGATGGCTGTACGGCGTAAGGCTGTGCGGCTATACGTGTACGCATGTGTCTACATCTTATCACGGAATAGGGTGAATAAATAACGCCTCACGACAAGCGCTTTCACCAAGCCACGTAATGAAGGTAGCTAAATACTGGGTGGTTATAAAATTAATAATTGAAATAATATAAATAATCTTCAATGTAAATATGAAACATAAAACATATGACGGTTGCGACCGAGACTCGAACTTGGAACCATTACTTTATCCGAGAGTAACGCTTTTGCCAATTCATCCACCGAGACCTTATAAAAAATCGGCATTTTTAATTAATCTAATTTTTCATTTGAAAATTATTCATATAATTTATTTCAATTTTTCTTATAATTCCGATTTGGCTGCCATCTTTTTATGGTATACAAAGCTCTACCCGAGCACATGTTATATACCTAAATGGTGTCTTGGATAAACCATCCATTTTTATTTTACAGAAGATTTTTGACTTCTTACAAAGTCGTAAATTAATGTATTATGAAACAGGTTATAAAAGTATTTATTTTTCATGTATAGGACAGCAGAAACTTGAACCTACTCTGAAAAAAATCCACCCGGTTAGTAAATTTTATTGCGTTCATGAGTCTCCTTAGGCAAATGTGCCATATAGCCTTTCAAAGGGTAAATTATTCTCATAATCGATTATGCACCAAGCAATGTGTCAAATCATCTTCAAATTATAACATTTTGTATAGCGTTCACATAACATATTGTAGGTAAAAATATTTACCCACCTTGACACCTGTACATATTAAAACAATTAAAAGAGAATGCGATTCACTCAATAAGTCAGTATTCAGCTAACCTTCAAACGAGTTAGTGTTATATTTATAAACCTTACCCTAATCAAGGTCTCTGAAGAGGAATTCGGTGATTATCTTTTAGCAATGGCACAGGCGTGAGCTGTCCCGTACTATTCAAATACCGGATACAAACTTACGACTTATGAAAAAAGAATAAAAAATTCAAGGTGTTGAACTATTGATGCATTACGACAAACACACCCTCAATATACCTACAAGATACCTGCTTAAGCAAGTATTTTTTAAGTTGATAAATGATGGGAGCTACGGAGGTTAAAAATGATTTTGAAGCGAAAGAAATCAATAATTAAGATGAAGAGAAAGATAATGATGTAACTTACTAATATAATAGTACTAAACCTGTATTTACTAAGTACTAAACCTAGCTAAGTACCTTAATATGTTGTTTTTTCACCAGGGCAATAAAAAGGCAAATTTAGGATATATAAGATCGAAATAATATCTTTTGTAGAAAAATCTTTAACATTTTAACTGGTTTCATTACAACGGCCATCTAAATCAATATTTATAGTATGGTTATCAACAAAGAGGTGAAAACTTCCACATGAGTATCGAAGGATCCAAATTATATCAAAATTAACCTAGGAACAATAAATAACAAGAAAAGGAAATATCACCATAATTTTGATGGTGGTAGAAACTTTCCATACCATTATAACCGTAAAATAATATTTATTTATTTATTTATTTATTTATTTATTTTTTTTATATTTGCAAAAACAGTTTTACACCAAAACATTGCAAAAACACAAAAAATGGTAATCATAATTACACAAAGATTATAGTAAAAAGAAGTTTAAAAACAAAAAAAAATAGTTTTCAAGAAGTACATAATATAGTTAGAACTTAATAGCTAGTTCTTGCTTAAACTTGTTGTAGCTCGTGTGAAAAATATCCAAATTTCCTGCGAGGCAGTTGATTAACCTAGTTAGTCTTCCCAGGGGCATCACCATTGGTAAGTTAGTTCTGCACCTGGGAAGAAACAGAAGCCTGTGTTGGCGGCCACGCGTGAAATTATCAGGGACATAAAATCAATTTCTGCCAGGATGTCAGGTATTAATAATACACCGTTCAGGAGTTTATGAGCAAAAAAGCAGTAATGCTATATCCCTCCTCGAGCTACTAAGGCTGCAGATACCCAGCATTCCCGAGATAAACGCTGTTGGAAACAGCCATGGGTAAAAAACCAAACTCTCTCATGAGAAACCGTAAAAATTTCTTTTGAATTTTCTCGACCATTAGTACATAGGCGGTGTCCTCTGGCCCCCATACCTGAGATCCACTCTCGAGAATGCTACGCACTAAGCTAAAAGTAAAGCAGCCTTATCACTGCAAGATTTGTCTTTCCTTGAATTGTGAAGGACAAAAAACCCAAAA
>JAGWCC010000836.1:0-178288 GCA_022651775.1 Drusus annulatus
TTTATCATATTTTTAACAGGAAAACAGTTGGATTGCCAAGATATCGAATTCCATACTTATTTATTTCTATAGAAAAACAGTTTTAAAATATCAACCATTAATCTAAGATGGAATTGGAATAATGTCAGTCGTAAGGTCACTAGAGTTTTAACATTCACAGAGATAAAACGCCGGATTGCAACTCCCATGTGAAAACTCCTGCCAGATTCCATCCAAAATCAGGATGATGGTAGGCTGTAATTGCATCGCATTCAAATACTCCCCCACTGGGCGGAGCTGTCCAATGACTAACGCCCGAGACTAAATAGTTGAAGTGGCTAAAAATCATTAAAAAGTTTCTGCTGTCAAAGGAACTGCGCCGAATGGCATGTGTTCCTTTTTATCCAGAAATAAAAGTGTGGAAGAAATTATTACCAATTTCTAAATTTGAAATGGATATTACGTCACATATTTGAACTGGAATCTCTCATACGTAATTTTGACTTGGTATCGGATCAATTCTAACTTTTTTTTTTAAATACTCATTCTAATATGATGACAAACTTTGATATGGTTCACCAGGGTGTCGTTAGGTGTTAAGCGATGTATATGTCTACACTTTCACAAGATGGCTACTTAGGTGTTTGAGCCCTTCATAATGTATCCAAGTTTATATGTGCCCCCGTGTATAAAAATGAAACTAAAATATCAAATTGTGCCATAGCGCCGCAGATTTTGCCAAGTTATTTTGCCTCCGGTGGTTTTGTGACGTTAGCCTCCCCAACACCTCCTCCTCCCACCCACTGCCTACATAATAGCTTCTTCTTCCCCGTGATTCATGAATACATTACAGAAAGTGTATTGCTTCCCCGGATTTACATACTAGTAAAACGCGCGAAAGCTACCCAACATTACGCAGCACGGAATAATCGAGTCATCATTTTTCACGCTATGTCTGGAGCCGTGCGATTTATTGCGGGTTCAATATCCTTGCAAATTCCGAATGTGAGCTATTGTGCTTTTTTATTAAATATTTTTATGATGTAGAGTGGAATTGATCCTCTCGCCAGTAGGGATGAATTGTATTGGGTTGCTAATGATTTCGTATTTGAAAAGCTCCACCCAGGCTTAAAATGTTTTTTTGTACCTCCACTGACGATAATCAAACTTAAGGGTCAGCACCCAAAAATGCACACTTTTCGACTTTCTAGTACAAGCAAAACTACTAATTATTTACATGTTAATTCTATACGGGTAGTTAGAAAATTGTCCAAAGTGAATACAATTATTCTTAAACAGTAATCTTTTAAATTCTTCAACAAATGCATACTGGAATTTTAGGTAAAACGTTCAAAAATGCCTTTACGGACATTTTAGTGTGTTTTTCATAAAAGTTAAAGGATTACAGTTAAAAAATTGCATTCATTGGAAACCTCAAACATTTTTCTAACTACCCATACAAAATATGCAGATAAATCATTTGTAGTATTGCTTGTATTAGAATGCTACTAAGTAACGTTTAGCGTCATTATTGAGTGTTGACCCTTAAGAATATAATTGCATATTCGAAATAACAGTATTTTATATAATATACTGGTATTAGTCCTTTCTTCGGTAGGGGCGAATCTTTTTATGTCCTTAATGTACTCTTTGTGAGGTTCCACCTGCTGAAAATGCAACCTTTTATACATTGGCGGGAATCAAACTCGTTATCGAGTGTGAACCACTACACCACGAAGGTGGTTCGATACGATCGTGTTCCGAAAAGGACACTAGAAGATTGCGTCACCGCGGTGATGGTTCCCATATTGATGATTCACGTCGCGGACACGTGCCGCGAGTCCTGCGCGCCATCACCAGTCAGATTGCTGCCCAAATGTGTCGCGAGGAATGCGTCTTCCGACATTCGCCACTTGGCCGCCAGTTCGGAGCTCTAGTCCCTCGCAACTTGCAACTAGCAACTGGCAACTGGCAACCCATCGCCTGACTACAATAACAATGAGGTTTCTCTTTTTGTCTCTGAAGGTTACTATTGTTCTTTTTCATTTCATATCGCTCCGTTATGAATATGCTGGGTTTCTCAACGCCAGGTGCGAAGTTTAGAGTATGGAGTATGCAGTGCACATTCTGTCTTGTCGGCTGTATCGCTGTATGGCATACATGCATCTGATTCTAATTAGTATATTTGCCATTAGTTGAGCCGCCGTTTGCCGTTTACTCCCAATGCGGCCATATTGACCAGCTGTGACTTGCGTCGAAGTCATTAATTTAAATTAGATCACACCTCGCAATTCGAAGAGAGTGACTTGAATTAAAAATCTAAGTCGACGGACGAAAGTTTCGCCATAAAATCATTTTTATTATTGTTGGTCATAATCAGTGGCGTAGTTTTGCAATTGATTGTACCAAATAGGCTAAACGTTCCCACTTTCATCTTCACGCTAAATCCATCCCTTAGTGCACCCCCCTCTAGCGCGTAGGGCACTATACTTATATGATTTCATTAATCTGTCTACGGCAAAAGCCGTAACCGATGACATTTTCTTATGGCTTGATAATTATTATTTTTTGCCGTCAATTATACTTAGGAATTAAGTACACGCGAAACTAGCGAATTTAGTCGCTACGTCCGACAAATTAAATCATTTTCATCACACGTAATGCAGATTTTTTTGTTTTTCGCACAAGGCTGCTGTGAATTTCTAACGATGCAACTAAATTGACCGGTTAGTAGCTGAGTGTACAAACGCGTCGGATTTCCACTCGGACGTTGTGGATTCGATTCCTCTGCTGGCTAAGTCCTTTATCATTGCACAAGCAACATTTTCCGCTTATGATGGTGGCAGTAGGGGTTTTTCAAATATTGTCAGGTTATTTGTAACCCGGGAATGTTTGTCTTTCTTTTTAGATAAATAAATAAATAAAATCAACTAAATAAAACGACGAGTACTTTATATGATAAATGATACATAGATATACGAGTATAGTTTGAATAGTTTATTGAACAATATTTTATATATTTCTGTCACGAAAACGGCGCTATATAAATCAGCCAATTATTATTATGATGTACAAATCATTATGTAGTAATATATTAATGTCCAGTTACCAAGAGTATTATATATTACAGGAATATAATATAGTCGTATATATACATTTAAGAGATATATATACACAATACAGCCGTGGCCATGTGAATCAGGCACCCTTACACAATTGGGTTTATTACTTAATTGATGTGATTCTATGAACCCTTTGGTTTTACCTGAAATTTCATTATCTGTTATTCCAATTTTCTCCAAATGGGAGCGTGGTTTATTAAAAACTGATAAATTCGCTGGTCAATCTTGACTTCGAATTGTCTCTCTGGTCATTTAAACAAGGTTCAACTTATGTTTAAATGTTTTTTTTATATTAAAAGTGTTTTTATAATTTAATTTTGCTTGTGTAAAATACCCCGACTTGCAATGTTTTTTTGTCAAAACAAATCAAAGTACGTTGCAATCACTAATAAATACTTTACGGATGGGTATTTTATTCAGTTATTAGACCGTGATAAAACCAATCAATTTAAATATTAAACACCCTGCTACGTAATCGAGTGCGTTTGTTTTCATTCTGAAGGTCTGAATTGGCGTTTTCCTCCGAAGCCTTATTCTCCAAGGCTGGCGCCAATTAGCTCGCACATTGGAGCCTAAAATAAATTCATTAATTCGAGCTAATAATGTCGAAATTAATTGTCTTAGCACGAAGATCACTCATGCAGTGATTTATTTGTGCTCCATTTTCGACTCTCGCGACACTGAATAATTTATGGAATGCATCGTTCATATCCTGTACCGACATACGAGTATATTATAACAATAATCATGCTTTTCTGTTACCAGAAAACGAAAGTTTACTTTGCCATCGTGATTTTAGAAAATATTTTATTTACGAGGCGTCGAATTTATATGAAATCATAATCCATCTGAGAAATCACAGGTGATAACATTATCACATAACAATATCGTCGCTGGAAAGTCATAGGGCTTAAGTGATACTTTGGTAAAAAAAAATGAGTTGAACATGCAGTTTTGATCAGGTTTTTTTTCTGCATCGAATACTCTGACTCGCGTTTGATTCCGAAGACTTTTGTGGCCTTTCAGCCATTTTAAATATATTTACCATTTGGGAGAAGGCTTGACTCAAGCGACACAAGCTTGGGACGTTTTTTTAACCTTTTTGTCGCTTGAGGTAACTTATTGAGCATTGAGTTACCTGAGTTAACTTTTTTCAAAAATCCAACCAGGTACCAACGACTTATGAAAACTAATAAAAGCGCTCTGGTGTAAACTTCGCAATATGGCGCTTCAGCCCTTTTGCCTTTCCGACGACGATATGTTCACTTGATTGGGTTTTATATTATCTTGATTAGTTTGTTTATTTAACATTTCTCAAGATTTGTGTAATTTTGGAAAGGGTTGCTCAATTATTTGTTTTTACTATTGCCATAATTTTATTTTATTTTACGGTCCTGGATTTCCGGAAACCATTTATCTAATTGATCCTCATTCGTGTATTAAAGCCCAATTTAATATAATAAATTCGGAACGTATGAAATATTTTCGGAAATTGCATCTGAATCTCGGTGCAATCTGTTTGGCATTCTGATGTATCATTATTTAGCATGTGACATAAATTAAAATTTGTTCCGCATTTCCATGTGCTCATAATCAATAATAATTATTATGTACAAGAACAGTGCCCGTATTATGTTAGCGTGATAAAGTGGATTGAATGTGCAGCATTCAGAACTGACCTGCACTTCAGGCTGAACTGCATACGGGTCCGGCTTTTAGCGATGCACTTGTCTGGCCTTAAGTATGCCTAGATGATAATTCAATGTGGCAATTCATCTAGAAATATATACGTACAGGTAGTTGACAACTTCATTGTATTTCGTAATATTCATGTTAGTATCTTTGGCTAAGCGCATTTCTATAAATATTTTCGCGGAAGTATTGAGTAACCTTTTGCAAGCAGTGCCTGTGCATATTTTATTTTCTCTCTAACCTTTTTGTCACTCGATACGTCACATTTTACTGTCACCCTTTCGTAAAATGTCATTGCAATGAATGTTTTGTCAAATCAGTTGACATTATTGTTATGTGCTATTTGCCCAATCGTATATATAAATAACTTTTTAAGATGATTTTTTTTTAAGAATAAAATTTTATGAACATTCACTTACCCCCTTACTTATAAACGAGGTGTAAATGTTACGCGTGTTATAAGGTCGGAATAGCGATAAACTTGCTTTAAAACCACGGCTTATCTGTCTAATTTAATGGCCCACGTCTGGTGTAACTAAACCAACACTAAGTCGGCGCGTAAAAGTCTAATAAGTAAGACGATGTTGTATAAGAGTGTGCTTTTAAAAATCGATAAATACATTGTCTGAGAGAAGAAACACCTCTTTTTCCTAATTTTTGGATAATAATATTCCCTACAGACTTCATCACGTTACTTGCGAACTCTCCTTAATCTCAAATTTAAAAAAAAATGAATGCATACTTTGTATGCATGTTTAAATGTTTTTTACGTATTTAAAAAATATATATTTAAAAAATATATATTTACTAAAATTTTGTATTAAATTAGAATCAACATTAAAACTTTTATGCTTATTATTTTTATATTAATAATTGAAATAATATCAATAATCTTCAACGTAAATATGAAAAAGAAAACATATAACGGTCGCGACCGAGACTCGAACTCGGAACCTCTACTCTATCTAGATGGAAGCCAAACCGGAAGAAACATTTAAATATATTATATTAATAATTTTCAAAATAAAGAATGAGATCGATTAAAAATCCCGGTTTCTTATAAAGTCTCGGTGGCTGAATCGGCAGAATCGTTACTCCCGGATGGAGTAGAAGTTCCGAGTTCGAGTTTCGGTCGCGACCGTTATATTTTCTGTTTCATATTTACGTTGAATATTATTGATATTATTTCAATTATTAATAAATAAATAAAAATAGATACTTTGTATGTATAATATCTTTATGTATTATTAAACATTTAAAAAAATATATATCTTTTTTTTTGTTACCTGTCTCAGAACAGATATCGTCAGTGAGACGGGTAAAGTAAGTGTATTTGTAACAACTTACTTAATGCCTAAAAACGTCCGGGTTGCCGGCAATGAAATGGAAAAATAATCTGAAGTTCGTAGATTTTTATAATTCGTAAAATGAAACTGATGAGTGATCTTTGTGACAGGGCGTTTAAAGTTTTGGGTCTGGTTCGCGGTCGCGGGTTCTCGATCCAACGAAGTACAAATAATTTGTATTAATATTGATTTTCTCATACGGACAATTATAATGAATTGAATTAATAAGAGTGTTCATGTTAAATCGTTACAGAGTCCAACGCAGGGCGGGTCCAGCGAGTCGCTGAACCTGCGCTTCTCCATGACGTTGCGGGAGACTACACCAAGAGGAAGCATGTGGTGCGAGTCACCTCCATCGCCGGCGCCGAGCTGCTGCTGCAGGCGAGCAGCGCCGCCGAGGCCACCCGCTGGCTGCACGCCCTCAGGGGGCAGGTAAGCAAACTAACTAACTATTACCACTTACCACACAGTATTATCTAAATCACAGGAACTCATTGCCTATGAGCCCCACTCCTTTAGAAGCTTAGCGATAATGTATAAAAAAAATTACACTTTCAGTTATAAATTATCGCTTATTTATTTATTTATAAACTAACGGACTGTTGTCCAATTACAAAAAAAAACACACAACACGAAATGGGAAAAAAGAGCAACAGAGAAAGAACAGCACATACATAATATTAAATGAAGCAATGGCAAAAATAGGACAAAACATACATAAGAAAGAACATTCAAATCAAAGCCAAGGTAGAGTCGTAAAGAATGACAAAAATCATTTAGACTGGTACCAAAAATTTCAAGACCATGGCTTGAGTTAATAAGTCTCGACATTCTGGACAGTGGAGAATGATACCGATAATTAGTAGAGTGATGATTGAGGAACAGTAATTCATTGTTTCTGAGCCTACGGCAAGGAATGTTGAACTGTAGGAGTTGCGACGAAGAAGGCGAGTCAATTATACAATTAATAATTTTGAAAATGCAAATTAAATCAAAGTCTTTCCTACGCTTTTCTGATGAAGAAACTTTCAATGATTGTTCAATTTCATCATATGAATAATCGCCTTGTTCTCGTCCTAATCTCCATGCAATTCCGTGTAAGAAGCGATGTTGTGTAGATTCAATATGATGATACATATATAATATATCGCTTTTCAAAATAATATTACTCAGGCCGTGGTCTTTTAAAACCAGATTTTTGACTGACCTGCAGGGATCTATCCATCCTTTCAGTTGAACAATTCTCACAGTTCATATTTACATAACATGTCATGTGATGATGATGGATGGATAATGGATTGATTTTCTCTTCATTTCTTATTATTAAGAAAATAGCAAAGCTATTGTGAAACCTTGCTTAAATACTACTTATCTAAGATTGTATTGCACCGGGTATTAATGAGTTATGGGTACTATAAACTCTTAAACATGATAATATAACATGTAAGACTGGTTGATTTTTGGGGTGTTGAACCGTGTTGTGATTATCTCCTTCTTGAACCAATGTTTCTTCTGATCTGCCTTGTTTCTTACAACTACCCTGATGATGTACACTGCAAGACTGTCCAAAACGTTGGCTCAAGAAAGAAGAGGTAACACATTACAATATATGTAATACGTTATCTAAACCCCACTAAAGGGCTCTGGAATTAGGGCATCCATCCTATCCAATGAAATTTATTTTTCAAGTTCATAATTATTAGTCATTTTAATCACCTAATTTATAAACGTGTTATTTCTTGACTTACAGGCCCCCAGTGGGCAATTGGCAGAACCCCAGCAGCCCCTGGAGAGCCCCGCTGAGATTGCCGGCCTATCACCCCCTTCACGAAGCAAGAAACCTGCCAACACTCGCACCATGTCTCCTACAGGTAACCACAAATGATATAATTACTTCAACCTCAACTGCTCCTCGTTAACCTTAGACTCCTAATCTTTTACTTAATACATGGCAATGTTGCTTATCTGTTCATTTAATTTCTAGAAAACTCATCAGCATCCTTGACAGCGTCACCAAAAAGCAAGACTTGGAAGGGTCGCGTCGCTCGGCAGTTGCGCCGTATGCAGGCGGGCGGGGCACCATCGGGGGCAAACAGCCCCTCGGGCGGCATTGTCCCAGGAGGGGTTGGAGTCCCCTTGGAGCGCTGCCAGGGCTTAGCCGACCGCCCCCTCGTCCCCCACCTAGTAGGTCTCTGCACTCGCGCAGTGGAAGAGCGAGGTCTCCACGTTACAGGTGTATATCGAGTACCTGGAAACACCGCGAGCGTCACGGCACTCAAAGACTCCCTAGAAAAGGGAATACCACCGGACCTTCAAGACCCGCGATGGAATGATGTCAACGTAGTCTCCAGCCTTCTCAAAGCATTCTTCAGATTCCTTCCCAACCCTCTACTTACAAAAGAACTCTACCCTATGTTCATATCAGCTGACAAACTCTCTGATAATTCAGTAAGAGTAAGGACAATAAGGAAGCTGGTTCGAGGACTTCCAGACCACCATTACGAGACCTTGAAGTTCCTGATGGAACATCTGAAGAGGGTGGTCTCTGAGAGTTCCATCAACAAGATGGAGGCGAGGAACCTGGCCATCGTCTTTGGTCCCACTCTGGTGCGCAGTGCAGATGACAACATGCTAACCATGGTCAATGATATGTCCAGTCAGTGCCGTATTATAGAATCACTAATCAACCATGTAAGTTATATTTCATGTTTTAAAAGTAACCATCAATATTTTCACTTATGCTTAAATAATACATAAATACAAAAATTATATAAAATTAAGTTTGTAACAGAAATGTGTTTATATTTTCGTAGATGGAATGGTATTTCGATGAAGAAGATAGAAGTTCCCCTATTATTGATTTATTATGCGACGAAGAATTACCATCAACTACTTCCAATCAGGCGTTGCTGCTGCAAAATGTTAAGAAGATTGAAGGTAAACGATTTAACTACATAACTATCATATTACCTTCTAGCTTCCTTAACAACCATACAACCATACACTCCTCATACACTGTCTTCTATATATTGACTGCCGACGCGGATTGTCTCAGGTATTTCATTTACTTGAAGGTGCCATATCTTCTTGGGACGAACTCTACTATTTCCCTATTTTGTTTTTCTCTTTGTCACTTCTTTTTCACAGAAGAATGTCAAGTGGTTTGCCTTCCGGAATACTATTCTATTCCATTGAATATGTTAAAAGATGGGAAAGTCTTCCTAGTTGGATAGTCAAAAATTTCTTTCTTCCATCCATGATCGGATATAGTGTTACCTCAAATCTTTTTGTTGTATACTTTATTTTTTCATGTTATGTTTAAGGGATAAGTACAAAAGACATAGTCAGCTCCATAATATCGGCGGCGAACCGCAAGATCCAGCGTAAGCCTCGCTCCAAGCACAGCAGCACCCTCCACCCAGAGTGCAGCAGTCCCAGCCACAAGGAGCTGGAGGGGGACAAGCTCCCACCCCCAGAGGTAATCAGCCCTGGGGGGCCCAGGGGGCAGGTGCTCACACACCCTTCACACCCCTCCCCGCACCACCCTGCCGCTGAAACAGACAACTACCCCATCAAGACCTACACTGGACTAGACCAGACAACGCAGGAGAGGGTTAAAAGGTGGGTTTTTATTTTATTAATGGTTGAAATATGTTGATATCAGAATACAAAGCAGATTTACAGTTTTCAGTCAGCCACAAATTTCTTCTACTTTGACCGTTTTGATTTAGACTTCACTTCCAATCCTGCTCGAAAAGCTGTCACAACCGCCACTACTTTACATTTTTCCTTGTTTGTTTATTACTCCATCCGTGGTAGATATCAATTTATGTTATTGCAGTGGAACTCCCTGGAAAACCTGGCTGCAACTGCATGGAATGTTTTATAACTGATAGAAAAGTTATATTCATGCACCTGCCATCTTTCTTCACGGATGTTACCACGGCTATGTCAGAAAAAAAAAATTAACAGCACACTTCATTATGAATTGGTATAATTGTTTCCCACTATATATTTTTCTGCGTTTCAACTAACAAGCTATGATAACTCATGCGCTATCATTTTAGCAGTGTGTTTTTCTACTTATAGAATTCATCATTGTACATAAACAGTGAAGACATTAAAATTAATTTGGAATGTATGTAATGTTTGTTATCATTTCAGATTTGAAATGGAAACCAGAGCCGTTCTTCGCAGGGAAAAGCGGCGAGACCAAGCCAATGATTGGCACGGCATCTCCAGACAGGAAACTTCGTCACCCGTACCAGCTTCCAACACTAACACCCACATCATAGCGGTGGAAACCGAGAGCGACGCATCAGGCAGGAGCAGTGAACCTTACTTCCCTAAATCAATGAAAAAGAATGAGGCGGGCACCACGGGGAAGCGATTGAAGACTGAATCAAGTGTATCCGGTGAAAGCTTTAGTGATGGTGAGTACCCTAAGATTTATATTGTCTAAGCACCAAGGACCAGAATGACATCAAGATACATCTTCAACGTGTCAGTATTACATACATACATCGTAGTAACATTCATTGTAGAACTGTTACATAATTCTACATCCTGGTCAGCAATAACTGACAGTATTCATATAATTTTACTGCCACAGTGACAAACTTTTTTCGTTTGGTATACATATGAATAAATTTAAAAGAAGATTGATTGATATACATGTTTTAATGTACACATTTTTCCTAGGTAGTTACTATGCCGATATGAAGAATCATCCACACTTTTAATAAGTTTGCAGGTAGACCCCAAATTGGCAGTGCAAGGGCAGAGGCAAGCCAAACTGTTGTGTTGTTTGAATTGATGTTTCTGTTTTTCATTATTAATGCGGTGCTTTCTGTTTACTTGAAATTAACATTTTCCACTACCACCAGCTGACACGTGCTGTATGTGTTTCCGTCAACTATCCTCCTTTAACGAAATGGAAATATGCTCTGATAAAATACACGTTTTAAGTGCTTTTAATGAACTAGTTTTAAAATTATTAAAAGAGATTGAAAATAAGTAATGAAACATATCCGTTTATTGTATGTATAAATATGCTTTTTAATTATTAACGATTAATGTAACATGTATTCTACTTAAACGAGAAATCCGTGTTGCGAAAGTGAAATGAACTAATAGTAATACGCTTCATAATATGTTATGTATAACAGGAGTAACCCTTTCGACTCGAGGCCTGTTTGTAGCAGATGCTGATTATTTTGACCGAATTTACTAACTTTTACTTATGTTCCAGGTATTGTGGATATGGTTTCTTCTTTGACATCGACATTTGATCAGAAATTACGTTCGCTTCACAACTATTCACCGCTGAATGATCAAACTATTCCATTTGTGGACGACAGCCACGAAGAAATACAAGACTTCGGGGACCCGAGTCTCCACCGCACCCCGGAGCTGCAGTCCTCCCAGGACATAACTGTACATAAACACGATGACGATGATAAAACAGAATCAGATTGCACCGACAGCAGTAGTCCGCACGATGAAGAATCCCCCAAATTGTCATCTGACAAGAATTCATTTGAAAACTCTATGTTATTAAATAACAAAGAAGATAGTGACATGTTGGGTAAAGAAAACTCCGTCAGAATGAATCAATCATTTTTTACAAAATCGATGGAAAGTAAAAATAAACTTTTTTCAAAGAGTATAGAGAACGAAAGCGAAAGTGAAAAAGATGTCGATATAACTTCCATGCAATCCTCTCCCAATGATTTACCCGATAATGACAAAAGCAAAGAAAAATTTTCTTTCCACAAGTCAATCGATGAAGATAAAGGGAGAGAATTGTCTGAATCAATGAAAACTGAAGCACTCAACAAAAATACTTTGCAAGATATTTTTTTTAAGAAGGGAACTTTAAATATGGAGAAAGAATCCATAAGTGTTCTTATTAAAAGTAAATTAAAAAGATCGGAATCACTTAACAGAGAAACCGAAAAACAAATAACAAAAAATAACAATACAATTATTCGGGCTGAAAATAATGTAAGCAGTAAAAACGAAGCCAGCGATTCCGGTATAGAAACTGAAAAATCTAACTCTCCCAAGCTGAGAAGATCGGTGTCTCTAAACAGATCCGACGGTAAACTGAAACGCGTCGACAGTTTGACGAAGAACGAGAAAACAGAGAGCAACCTTATCAAACGCCGAGAGATCTACTACGGAGGTCTCACCAAGCCATCTGCCAAGTTAAAGCGGAAGAATGGAATGCCGGAGAGGTCTATCAAGCGGCGCCACACGGTGGGCGGGACCAAGGACTTTGATAAGGACGAGTGGGTGGCCCTGGGTTGCTCTCGCACCTCCTCCCCCGACCTGCCGGCCACCCTCCTGGATACGCACCTCCACATTACACCTCTGCCGCTGCCGCTAGAGTCCCACGTCTAGATTATACCGTGTACTGGCACTGGTGTTTCATTGTATTCGCTTTAGGCTTCTGATATAGCAGTCTTCTCTTGTTGCATTTCAAAGTAAGAAATCTGGCGAAAAACTCATTTTATCAGTGACACCAATATAACGCAACCATATTGAAATACTAGTTTTTGAAATATTTTATGTCAACAAGATTTTCCCAACATGAATTCAATATTATTTTAAATAAAAACATATTTTAAACTTCCTATTTATTATGAACAATATAAATTTAACATATCATCATGTGTATTAAAATGAATTTGTATAGGTATCATTGTTGAATTTTAAATCCTGACACCGTGTTGCAAATCAAATTGACTCGGATGAATTTTAGATAGAATTAACTATGATATATTATTTTACAACAATCACAAAAGTTTTGTCTGCACAATTTCCTTAGCGTTAACTGTAACAGCTCTTTGGCAATCAGTTTTATTAAGACGAGGCGTTATTTCAATTGATGCGTAATACTTGTTATATTTACACCATGTATTTGTTAGCATTTTTGTAGAGTAATGCATTTTGGCTGTAATTAAACTTATTTAGTTAAAAATTAATAGACCTTAGATATTTGTAAATAATTATTTTAGATTGTATAGTATAGAGCTTAAAGATTATGTTAGGTGATGGCACTGGATTCAAAGAACTAATGAAGAATGTTTCATTCCGTTACTTTGCTCCTCGTTGCTATTCTTTAAATTCATGTGGCCTTTGACATTCCCATAACACCAAACCAACAAGCACTTCATCATCATCATCTTGATAAGGCTGAGTACCTGACCCGTATGTTTATATCAACACTTGCTTCTTAGCTTAGAGTGCATTCATCCTCACCTCCTGTCTAAAACACAAACAACTAGGTTGAATACCTAACTGTTGTGCAGGATACCGCTTAGTACAGGTATCACTAACAGCTGAAGTTAGCTGCAGACAGAGTATGTAGCTTACTTTCAACTTCATCAACTGTCATTAAAATGTCACCTTTGTTCAGGGGTTGATGTTTAAAAATTATGTACATATTTATATTTAAAAGGAAACAAATATGGAATTTAATCACCCGGTCTCTCCGCAACTCTTTATGATAGAAACTGTCAAAAAGTAGTTCTTGTGGGGATAGCTAAGCAATGTCTTCCACGCCGAAGAAGTCTCAAGAGAGTCGAGCAATCTGCTTTCCATATAAACAGGGATTAAGCATTCATTGAAATGCATCGCTCCTATTTAATTATCATATACTTATTTTTATTTCTGAAAAAATTGTTTTACATAGTTTTGTAAATATGTATTAGTAAATTATTAATGAAATGGTTCCCATACTCGATTCAAAAAAATTCTAAATTTGCAGGTTTCTAGTATGGAATGTCACCAGATGTAATTGTATTGCAATTTTAGCTCATATTAGAAACACTAAGATCTCATTACCGTGTAAGTGAATTGTGTTACTAAATCAATATTAATTTCTTTACTTCACTTGGCTTTAAGGCAGAAAATAGAAATGGTTATACATACTATGAATGTACATAAAACACCAATAATTTATAAGCAATTGATTCAGATTAGAAATCGGAATTTATTGAAAGTTATTATGTCGTTAATAATTACATATTGTAAAAAGTATTTATGTTTAGTAATTTTATTTCTTTAACCTGTATATTAAAATATTTTTATTGCTTTTATGAGTGTAAAAAAGAGATTACTTTGTATATTTTGTTTCGTTTGCATCTTATGAAATACATACTTAAATTATTGTCATTTTTGTTTAAAAATTATATCCAAATGCCAAAGCACGTTATTTAAGATTCCAAATTGGTGATTCATTATTTCCTCGTATTACTTGATTTGTAATAGCAGAAGCATGCGAGTATTGGGAGACGATTGACTTTAATGGTTCTAGTATTTTATTTGGATATACTTACGCACTTTATGTAAATTATGGAATCATAGAATAAGGAAAATGCACTGTTTCCAATTATGTATTTAAAATTATCGCTTCAATATTTTGTTGACATGAAGAATGTCAAATTGTATTGATTAATGTAACTTTTTTCCCAGTGTAATAAAATTGGATTTGGGAGAGAATTGTATTTGTTGTTTTATTATTTATTTATTAATGGTCAAATAGACAATTTTAGATAACATATTTAAAAATCAGTACATATAAATCACCATTAGTGACAAATTAGAAGAATGGTGGTGTAATTTAAAAATAAAACACAAGATATATGGTGAAAATCTAGTAAAGAGAAAAAGTAAGTATGTGGGTGCTTATAATTTTTTTAAAGATAAATACATAAACGATAGTGGATTTCCAGGAAAGATAAAGTAAGAGAACCCAATAAACATATGTTGTTGTAAGATAAAATCAATGTAAAATATATACATAGTACAGACTAACAATAAGAAAGTGTAATGACAGCGTCGATGAAGTTCTGTCAAAACATCTTCACTTTTCTGTCACTAAATGGCGATAGTGTTACACTGCCACCAAAACCCCGCTACAATTCATTCAACATCAAGGGTCATGTACAAATATTTTAATGCTTAATTCGGGGATATTAAGTAAAATTTCAACCTAGTAAAAAGGTGTAGCTTTTTTAGTTTGACTTCGAGCACCGTGAGCTTCTGTCACGGAATGGAGAAAAATGGTGATAATTTGTATAAATTTGATACCTAACGAAGTATTTATTTATTTGATACTATCAACAGAAATAACAAAAATGAAAAGTCTTAAAATCAAAGGTGTGTATTATCTATGCATTTTAAATGTAATTTTTTGACTAAAATCAAATAAAATAAAAGTAGTGGAGTGAAAAATAATAGTTCATTCTTTGGTAATAAGGATATCAAGTCTGGGAATAAATACAAAAGGTTTATCTAGTCGATGTTTTATACTTTCTTTAACACCTGCTTCAATAATATATGTATTGCTTTTTATTTGATCCAAGGACATTAAAATATTCAGGTACTTCACAGTACTCATTACAATGGACCAGGAGTTATGGTAGAGAACATTTGTTAATCTGTTGAAAAAAAAAAAAATATTTGATGGATTGTTTGGTATTGAATTTTTCTTCACTGCATTTAAAACAGAGGACAAAATAGGCTTTCATATATAGAGCAGAGGTCTCTATAATCATTACCAACATATGGCACTCCTTTAGTGATGCGAGAAACCAAGAATAGTTCCATCAGCAAGATTTAATACATAGTGTAGATAAGGAAAAAGAGGAGAAAATCAAATTCAAAAGAAGTGTTTACAAAAGTTATCATTTTATTTATTTTAATTACATATGATTCATGGAAAATACAAACAATAACTTAGGAGACAAGAACCAAACTATTTTGTATCACAAATATTATTTCACGGGCTGACAAATTCAATATGATCATTATTAACATTTTTAGTCGAATGAAGTAGAGATCTCCACAAGTGAAAATTAAAGATTGGATAAATATACATATATGTATGACTAAAAAGTCCCTCCATAGAATGTGTTCATTTGATGGGGCGGTTTCCATAACCTGCAAAATATTTCAGCATTTTGATAGGGAAGAGGTGAGTTTAGGATGAATCTACATAATAATCATTTCTTGTTTTACAAACAAAAAATTAACACTGTCCTATTTTGAATCATTCATTGATAAAAATAAATTATTGGGATTTGATTGCGTAATAAAATCAACAGCAACTTATTGGAAAAGACATTTAACAAAAATTAACTTAAACACCAACATATATCCAAACATGGTGTCCAATAAATTTATAAAATTTATTTTCTGCCATCTTTGGTTGGACAAAGTTTTAGTTTAAAATTATTCTAATGCAGATTGTTGTTTATTATCAAAAAATATTTTTCACTGATTCATACCTCAACCAAATTACTTAATATATGTGATGTAATGACTAAATGTATCCATAGACCACTTCACTTTGCAACTGTTCACTTCTTACAGGAATACATTTGAAACATTGAAGTTATTTGGAACTATGTGAAATGGGAGTTGTTTTAGATGTTTTCACTGTTGTACTTCAATTTCTGTTAGGTACTAATTAAATTTAAACAAATTTAACCTAGACACAAAGCGAACTGGGATGTTTATTTCCTGAAAAAAAAAAAGAAAGGTAATTTTAGACATGTGTAGATGTACACTAAAACCCCTTTTTTGCGTTTTTCAATGAAATGATGAAAAAATGTATAAAACTGAGGAAAATGTAAAAGTAGGGAAATGAAAAATGTATAGAAAAATTGAATTATCAAGTACCTACTTAATTTTCTATTAAAATAAAAGCCATTGATATGAATATTATACTCTAAAACTTGATTCATTTAAAAACCATGAAACTTCAAAACTATTTTTTTATTACTGAGTTACCTGAAGCGACAAAAAGCTAAAAAAACTTGTGTCACTTAAGTCAAGCCTTCTCCCAAATGGTAATTATATTTTAGATGGCTTAATGGCCGCAAAAGTCTTCAGAATCAAACGAGAGTCAGAGCAAAAAACTGATCAAAACTGCATATTTAAGTCATTTTGGACCAAAGTGTTGCTTAAGCCTTTTTGACCTTTGAGGGGGGTAGTAGTATAGATGATGATGTATGATTTTTTTTAAACAAACTTACTTGTGTTTCTTTGAGCTGTGTCCATTCTTATCTCGGCTATCGTCCCTCGACCTCTTTCGATCGCTGGACCCGTGTGAAGAGGACTTGCCGCTGGAGGACTTGCTGGCGCTGTGGGAGGACTTGCTGCCGCTGTGGTGGGAGGACTTGCCGCCGCTGGCCCCGTGGGAGGACGACCGGCCACTGGTGTTGTGCGAGGAGGACTTGCCGCTGCTGTTGTGAGAGGAGGATTTGTGATGTCGGTCTTTGTCTCTGCTTTTAGACGGGCTAGAAACAATACGTCAAAAAATAATAGTGTTTAGATGAGGCGTTAAGTTTTTCGAAAATTTTTGGTCTCATACATTAATTTACAGTTTTATTGTAGTGTATTTTTAATTAGTATTTTAGGAAACTCTTTTAAAAAATGATATGCCAATGTTAACAAAATCGCCTACATTTAAGTCAGTCCATCCATGAAAGATTGATCACTTATGTTGATGTAATCAAAAGTGATGAATTTAATAAATATAACGGTTATAACTGTTGTCTAAAATTGATAAGTATGTACTCGTGTAACATACCTGTGTTTGCTTGATTTGTGGTTACTGGAGCTAGAACTGTGCTTGTGTTTCTTGGGGCTATGTTCCTCCCGCCGCCCGCTGGAGGAGGGACCTCCCCGCCCCGGAGGGCCTCCCTTGGCCCCGCCCTTGTAGCCCGAGGTCTGTGTGTCGTAGTTGCGCTCCTTGTCCTCCTCTGCCGCCTCACGCTCCAGATCTGACCAGTCCTTGCCGGACTCTTCTTCTGATCCCAGTTCTGGTGATAATAAATTTATCAGTATAAATAATTAAATATCTCTGTTGTAACCTCCCTTTTTGTTAAGTGAGTTATCATGAAAAAGAGGGAAAGGTTACGATGAATCTGTGAATATCTTTAAAAAATATATGAATATACAAACCTTCACTGTCATCTGAACCACTGGCAGAAGCTTCAGAATCGTATTCAGAATCATCATCTGACTCTTCCACCGAGTCTACATCAGTTGGGGAGTAGGCTTCATCTTCATCCTCGCTGTCTTCTTCCTAGAATTCAATTACAATTTTTAATATGCTAATCCATTTTTTGCTATTAGAAAAATTGGCTCCAAATAATTTAGCAATAAGAATATAAGAACAATATGGCAAACTTACTCCCTGTGCCCCTTTTCCTTCTTCATCTGATTCGGGGTCGAGGAAGCACCATCCACCAGTTTCAAAGAAACCTTCAATATCATCTGTGATGGTCTTCATGACCTTAGTCCAATTCAAGGACTGGATACCTTCAGAATAACGGATGTCGCAAGAACTAAAAAATGAATCACAATCTTATTTCTAACCTTATAAGGATGATTAATATGCAACAAAAACTTTTCATACAATAATAAATGGATGCGGTCACCCAATTTCTAAACTCTCTAAAATTAAAGGCAAAATGGTTATACATCTGATGTAGCCCTCCCTCTTTCTTATTAATGACCAATGTAACAGAAAGAGATTACAATGGAGTTATCAGTGGCACAATCATACATCAAGTATTTTTCGTAAAGATGGGTTCCGTTTAATTATTAGATTTGTATAGTTTTGAATTGTTTTTTTCTACTCACTTAAGCCATTCCTTCACATGATCCAGCATGTTCATGGGTATAGCGTTCACCATCCCAACCTTCCTGGAATAGTCCTTGAAGATGAAAATCATATCGAAGTTCTTGAGGTGGAACTGCACCCTTTCGAAGTGGACGAGCTCCACCTCTTCAAGGGTGATGACGAAGGGGGGCCACTCCGTGAGGTTCACCAGGGAGCCGGAGGTGGGCTGCAGCAGTACTGTGCTGCGGAACGGCGCTCCGGGGAAACCAAGTTCTCTAAAAAGATTATAAGCGGATATGACTAATAGGGCATGTGATAAAATATTATACGGGTGACTGATTCTTGATGCAAAATATTGAAATATGACCAAATCCATTACGCATTCAAAGAGATTTCTGCTGAATATTTTTCATCACTTAGTAAAATAATTATTTAACTTTCTTTCAAGGTATAAAAAATGTTCAAATATCATGGAGCATCAGTTTAACCTCAATTTCAATAATACAAATATTAAATATTTCAAATCATCACGTTAACTGCAAATAATTTAGCTCCTTTGGTCAAGGTCAGTTTGATTACAAAATTCAGTTTGTTAGAGCACGAAAAACGATTTGCGAAAAAAAAATTAACCTGCACCAGCGCTTCCTGATTTTTTTGGGATACGGAACCCTAAATGGACGATTGGTTGTTGGTGAATCCCAGTTACATCGCGAAACTGATGACCGCTATATCACCGAAATAATGTTGAATATCCCCCTTTTCTAAGATCTGAGGGAGGGGGGAGGTCAGCGAAATTCTTGTTTTCAAATTTTTTGGGAACTTTCAAAAACTTCCTTTCTTCCTGGAACCATTTATTTATCCATAAGTTTGGTTAGAAATCTAAAAATAGGCATTACTTGGGAATTCCTAGAATACCTCCATTTCGTGACATAATTTGACATTTTGCAGTCCTTGAAGACCATTACGGAACCCACTTCGGGATCCATTGACCTACACAATACGAGCCTTCACTAGAGCAAACATTTTCACATTAAATTTGTCTAACCTGTAGGGTGTGTCAAATTCAATCTCCTGTTTGGTCATACCCTCCACCTTCTCGCAGAAGCTTTTGAAGGCAGTCTTGAGTTTGTGTCGGAGTTCCCTCTCGCTCTGCTCGGCGGCCAGGTCGTCTCGGTCATGCATGTGCTGGTGCTTACCCAGATCCGTTGTGATTTCTCCCACCTCCGTGTAGAACTGCACGTCCACATGTTTTTTCTTACCTGAAATTGATCATAAATACTATATTATTAGTAGACATAGGATTATATGCCGAAATATGCAACGAGCATTACTAATACTAGAAAACTGTCAGACTTCAATAAAAGGCCAGTAGTAGAGGGAATAAGGAAGTGCTGGTGAACACCATTTATAAATATTAATACAAATGTTAAATTACCTTTTTGAGTTCCGGCAGCATACCAGTGTTAGTAAAGCTTGTCAATACAACACCTAGCTTGTAGCACAGAAATATGTTGCGATGCAATTTTAGAGTTACTTTAATTCTGTTTTACTGGTCAATGTGAAGAACTGACAAAAAAACTGAGCTCAGTGGTTAAGATTCTCGGACTACGAAACCAGAGGTCACAGTTTCAAATTCCAACGTGTGCAAATAAATTTGAGTTAATTAATTTGTGTTATTTTACTAATTTAAAATATACATAGTATGTTTGCGGCACATTCTATAGTTGTAGATACTATCAGTATCGCCTTGGTGAAAGACCACCATTTAAAATCGAAACGATACTTAAATGGCTTTAGCCGTGTTTGGTGACCAGATAGAATAGCCAGACTCTTCCCAGCCAACCTTTTCTCATCCCCACTCCCTTCAGTCTCACAACATACCCCAATTGGGGGTGCCATAGTCCCACTTACTCAGGACAGTGGTATTGACATAAAAAATAAATTTGAAAAAAGCTTTCGTGGTTGCAAAACAAAATACATATGTGTGTAGTATCTAAAATGTATATAAATGACCAAAAAGGACCCAAATTTGCATATGGTGAATCCGCTCATGCTCAGTGAATAAGATTCATCGGACATGTCTTGATCATGAAAATAATAAATAATAAAACATCTTACCAAACATGATGGCGTGCTTAAGATGGAAGTGAAGGAGTATGATCATTTCACCATCGCAGGGCTGGAAGTACGCATTCTTAATATTGTTGTATAAAATGTCCACCTTGTCTCCGCGCACTGACGTGTATCTGAAACCGTTCATGTGAGCTTCCAGTGAACCTACAAATTAAATAACATGTGGTGTGAATAAAAATTATTGTCCATCATTGCAAGCAGACTAAATAACATAAAAAATTAAATAATAATGATACTAGGAGTTGAAAATATTTATAATGTCACCAAAATATCAAAAATGGTCAGAAAGTCTATTAAAAATAATAAAGTGATGGAAGAAGAAAATAAATTAAATTTAAAGAAGATATTAAGTGGTAAAGATGGCTATCAAATTATTTAGGAAGAAAGAAACTTTTATCAATAAAAAGCAATTCATTTTATAATGTTATAATAAGTTACCTGTCATTCTCTTAGTGACAATATTGGGTCTAATGTACAGATCCTTCAGCTTGGGGTTTCCTTTGTTTTGTGACAGGACCAGTGTGTCCTGCTTCACTAGATCTTCCTTCTCCCTCTCCTCAGCCTCGCGAGTCTTGAACTTCTTCTGTACTTCTTTGATCAATCGGAATCCGGTGTTGAGGTTAGAAGAGGGCGGCGATAGTTCTCCGGGTTCCTTGGTGTTTGTGCTGCGGTAGGTTCTGCGAAGAAAGTCAAACTGGCTGTTACAAAAGTGTGTAGGCAGTTATGTTAGCAACCAGTGGTGGTACCTAAATCATAGTGAAATTCGGACCAATTTTGGAGAATTTTAAAAAACAATAATTATTTATGAAAATACATTTTTAGTGAGACAATCAGAATCAGCAAAATATTTTTAACACTATCCCTCATATGTGATACAAAAACCATTGACCGTTATAGACAACAAAAAATAAATTAAAACACGTAAGTAATACTAACACTTCTTTGACAAAGGTGGCATCAGGCTGTGCGTACTGTCCCCCCTCATTCCTGCCCATGGTGGCTCCGGGGTGGAAGAAGTTGATACGCAGGTAGGTGTAGTCTCCCTCAACCGACTGGGATATGTTCTTCACCATGGAGATGTGGAATGGAACTGGCACTCCGAATATGGGCAGGATTACAGTCTCGTATTTTCTATCTGAAATTTCATCAAATTAAACAACTACATAAAAAGGATCAAATAGTTTTTAGCGGCTTAGAAAACAGTTTGTCTTACGTAAGAAATTGATCTGATCTACACCAAGGTGTGTTCGTACCACCTAGATGTTACATATAATTGATCAACTTACCAACATAAAGCTTTAACTCCTTGACTTCAGGTTCCCGAGGCATCTGACTGACCCCCTTGTACGAGATAGTGTTCTTGCGAACCTTCTCACTCTCCTTCCGGCCGGACTGCTTGGCCAGACGCTCCTTTGCCTTTTCGTTGAGAGAGATGGCCAGTTCCTTTTGATGCTCCTTCCGGCTTTTCTCTTCAGAGGAATGTTCTGATCGCAACTTGGATTCAATAACGGCAGTTCTTTTACCTCGACCTGTATCAAAATTAAGTTGATTTATCCAGCCAATATAATTGATGTGTTTAATTCAGTATGCAAAATAATAAGTCCTTGTACTCACGTCCATTTTCTTCAGATCCAATTGAAGAATTCGCCATAAAACAAGAAAACATAAATTAGTATAGCTGTTTTAAGGTTAAAATATTTTGTACAATATTTTTTTTCTGGCCGGTTAATTAAGTTGATAATAATTTAGTTCTCCTTTAACTAAGCCAATCAAATACATATTTATAAATAAAAAAGGCTCTATGAGTTTAAAACATAATTGCCAACCATAACTTTTAAATAAATTTCCAGGTTATATTATCAATGAGATATGGAAAGCAAAAAGTGATCATAATAAAACAATACCTAGAATTTCGGATTTTTTATTTTCTTTTTCCTCCTCTTCATCGTCATTCTCATCTTTCAAGAAAATACCGATATTCTTTATTTTCTTTTTAGATTGGGTCAATACGGTAGCAGGCTGGTCCTCATTCACTAGCGCTGTGTCTCCAAGGAATAGGGCATAGACCTAAAATAAAATAGAAACTTGTAATATCAATCAATTCATTTGTGCGTATCTGAGTAGCAAATTAGTAGACTAAATATAAAAATAGTGGATGTGACTAACCTTTCCTTCCTTCTCAGAAGCATCCTTTATTAGTAAGACCCGATAGACCAACGTGAATATTGAAGATCATTCCTTTTCTAATGACAATATTTGTTTTGGGACCAATCACCATTGAACTTTCCCGAAACTCAATTCCCATACCAAACCTGAAAACAAAGATGTAATAAAATTTGTGAAAAAATGTAATGTTAATTTTGGAACAAATAAAAGGCAAATATAATTCTGAAAAGTTGGTGATGCCTCCGAATAAGCAATAACTTTTTGGATTTACACTTTTTCCAATTCACAGTATGTGAGTGTAGTTCACAAATTTTCCCACTAATATTTTACTATAATTGGTAGCATTGTTCGTAGTTACAGGCGAAAGAGGCTTTGCTATCTATAATTTACCCAGGATGAATGCATAATCTGTGAAGCTCAATCATACATTTAATGACTTTTGGAAAGAAAAGTTGATTTCAGGTACAAATTTGCATCTGTGATGGTTTCAATACCGAATTTTTAAAAATTCTTAAGTGGAAAGCCATTTTTTGCAATAAAACGTCTTCAAAATCTGTAGGAAAAAAAAACAAGTTATTTTTTAAATGGAATTTCAATGGACTGAAAAAAAATCCTTTTAAGTGGGAACTTTTGAAGTGAGTTTTAATGTACCTAGATATACTATTGAGGTTTCTGACTCCGAAAGTTCTTATGTGAAGTGGTAAAAAAATGTTGAACTATCTATGAAATAATGAACTTACCCGAATGTTTTGATGAGGCTGTCCACAAGTTTGGGTTTTTCCTTCTTTGCAAACGACAGTCCAGCATCATAGACATTGGACAACTTCACTCCCGCCACCAACTTCTTACACAGTTCTTCTTCCAGACTGACGAGGAAATTATAATTGTCCTGCATTTCCTCTGTGGGGTTGACCAGCAAGGTGCGGATTATGTTGGAGCAGTAGGACTTGTAGCGGGAGCCGAGGCAGCAGACGATGGCGCCGAAGTGGAGGTAGTTCTTGTCCGAAGTGGCGCTGAACTTGAGGCTGTAGTTGCCCCCGGATTGTATGATGGGGGGGTAACACATGTCTACTAGAGATGAATCCACACCCGTCACGTATTTCTTGTCAGATATAGCGGAGTCCACTCCCTCGGCCAACTTGGAGTGTTTCACTTTCTGAAAAGGTCATATTAAAGATTTAGAATTATAATTGTATTAAAAGGCATTTGTTATAATAAAAGAGCCGATGTTATCACAATAAACACTGATAAAGCAAAAGTATAACACCTTGTCTGAGTCAATAATCTCCATAATTTGATCCTTCAGGTACTTGGTGAACACGTCTACGGTGACCATGCAAGCCTTCTTCACATTGATCACTTCATTCTCCTCCTTGGGCCCCATGAGCAGGGCCAGCGGGAGACTCACGTCAATGCTCTCCAGGCTCTCCTTCTTCAGGGCATTCTTCCAGGACGTAAAGAACTCATCGGGATATGTATCTTTAGAGAACACTCCGAGAGTTTTGCCGTTCCTGGATTCTTTGATGGCTTCAATAAGCTTTTCGAAGTTTGCTTTGTCCTTGTCATTCTAGAAATAGAAAATGAGGTTGAATTAAAACATAGAAAAACTGTTAGCTATGAACTATACGGAGTAAAAGGAGATAAGAAACCCACGAGGTCTCGTCTCTTGACTGAGTATTGATGTACACACTATTTTTACATTTATTTCTGCATGGTCCTTTCAAATTACAAATTGAGCACTATGATCATATATATAGACAACACAGTGACATGTTATTACACAAATATTCGACATACCCTATCTCTTGTGAGCAGTTTAATTTGTGGGACATCTTCTTCTTTGTGTTGATCAACCTGCTTCATAAATTCGATTTTCTTCTTGCTTGCGAGGAAGAGAATGCATTTTTCTGTCAATACAGTCACGGTGTCGGACAATTCATAGCCATATAACCAGATCTGGAAAGTTATGAAGTGATAAATTAGAAAATAGTTATTACAATTGATTAAAAACGAAAAACACTAACCTAATAAAATTGTTGGTTAATACACTGTGTTTTCACTATACTTATCATAGGTAAACATTATTTGTACACCATTCTTTCAAATACATACAATTTATCTCAAATCGGATTGAAAACATCCATAGCTGCGTTTTGAAAGAAAATAGCACAAATAAAATATATCATAAATGCCTAGATAACGCGAAATGTCGACAAAGCAAAGTTAAGGTGCATTTTGGCGATAAATCTACTTGAAGCTGAAATGAGTATCGAATTTGTTTAAGCATAAAACCAACTGCCAAATGTCATACATGCAATGAAGCTGATTTGCTATACAGAGTGTCTTCGTCCACACCGAGGGCCGTAACGAAGCAGTCCATTTTTCCCAGAGGATCATCTTGCGAGGATTCAGCACCCTGAAAGCCAAAAACCACATTTTTATAAAGTGTCAAATCCCGTCATACATTCGGCGTATTCTATAACACTAACCTTCCAAGCCGCATACAAACGTTTTATTCGACGGAAAAATGTATCCTTATCTAACCCTATGTTCGCCATTTTAGTATACTGAAAAACGAAAAGAATATACGTAACTTTTAGAAAAACAATAAGACTGCGTTGCTTATGCGCGCGACAACCAACAACACAATACAACAATGGCGTTTTGATGGCGGGATTTATGCATGTTCGAATATGTACCGGCCTTTCCAAACACTTTCAAGTAGGTACTTAAAGTTGTGCAATAATGTTTACCCGAGTTTGGATAGGTATATGGGTCCACCCACCCAAACTAGGTCCACTCGGAGAAAAATTGAGGACCATGGAACATGATTTTGTAAACCCCTGCATATTTTTTTTTTCCAAACGTTGATGGAGAAAATATCACAAAAAAATTATAGTACTGAAAATGTTTATCAATTTTTTTTTTTATTAATTAGTGGAAGCACATTCACTTATTAGTTCAGATTAATCAATTAATTAGTACAGATCGACCATTAGTTTACATTGGGGATAGGCAAAATTGGAAACTTTTAATAACCGAAATATCCGGCTTCAAAAAATCGCAATGATCTGATGACGTTTTGATTAATCGCTCGGGTTACTCCAAATATTGTGGTTTCATTGAGGTGGGGGGGATTCTTGTAAAAAATATCGCCAAACAAAAATGTTTATCGGAATATTTCGACAATCGAATAGTCGGAATATTTCGACAATCGAAAAGTCGAATATTTCGAAACCAATTGAATTTCGTGGGAATAAAAGTAATGGATCGATATTCCGACTATCTTAATGTTCCAATTATGCCCAACAGTATTAACAATATTGTTATTCCGAATTCGAACCTTAGATCAAATTTATGGTTCGGAATATTCCGATTTAAAAAATTATTCATCGTTACGGATTTTTTTCTCGATTGCTATAGCCGCTAATGTAAATTTTGTGAAAACAAAAAAATTACGGATTTAAAAATCAGTTTTCTCGTTTTTCCTTTGGCCACGTGCAAAGTAAAGTGTGCCAAGCCGTATACTTACTAAAAAAAACGTTTTCTGCCGTAACTTTATTATGTTTCACATATGAGGCCCCCCCAAATGTGGATGCCCATGGCACCTTTTACTAAATTTCAATTATGTTATTAAAATTTATTAGTTTTTAATTAAGTTTCATATTCAATATTATTAAATTCCAAATACATTTTAAATTTCAATTATACTATACAATTTTATGTAAATCACATTATATATTAAAATGAAATATTGTTTAAAAATTGGATTTTTTACTCTAATTATGCATCACAACTACTTTAATTCTAAATTGTAGCGGACATGCCTAGTGACGTGTAGTGAAACCAGTTCAGCCTTTCCGGTTTCGTGAGTATACCGCTAGATGGATGGGATTGCAACTTAAAAATCACCCCCGCACTCGATCTCACCTTCGTTCCTAAAGTTGGCGAAACAAGTCTTGGAAGAAATGCTCGTATTGACACTTCCGCTTCTTTCTTTCCTGCGTGGTAGATATATGTACTGTGCTTTGTGAACCAGCACAAAGTACATAATGTTGAAAAAATAAACTTTAAATATGTCATAATAATTTATTATAAAGACTTATTAAAATCTTGTCCGGAAGTAAAATGGTTTATGATAATATGTTTGAAAAAAATATTTTATCTTATTGAATGTTAACTCTTTGGAGATAAATTCTTTTGGATTTTTTCATTGACTGGGCCGCGTGGGTTCGGGATTTTATATGCGGACTTTCAATTATTGAGTGGTATCTATGTCGTTTAGGATTGTGAGCTGAATTGGAAGGGCCTTGATCCCCCTTACACTGCATTATGTTTACGAAGGATCATGTCTGTTATTTAAGAATGAAGTGGGTAGTACAATATAACATAAATACATTTTACATGTCAAATATTGGTTTAATCAAAAATAAATATATTTACAACTGTAAATTAAATATGTATGTACAAATTAACAATAGCAATTCAACAATTAGGGAATCAACAAATATACGTACTATATATTTTTAGAGAAGAAAATATGATACAAAATGCAAGAAAAATCAATAATCGAGGAGTTCTTTGAAGATTAATCATTTGAAAAATGATAATTCTGTGTTTTTTTTTAAGTTGCAAATTAATAAATTCACCAAGATAAAACTGAATAAACTATCATTAAAGAAACTACATTGTTTGATTTAATGATAAGAATATAATACTTAAAATGTAATCATATTGTTAATCATTGTTCGGTGAAAATACATATACTCTAAAAATGTAGGGTTTCTAAATATGTTAAGCCCTCAAGGTGATTTTGACCAAAATATGGCTCTATATAATGCATAAATAATATATTCAATAATCAACATTTTATTATTATAACATGTAAAATGACTAAAATATGCCAAACTTGCATTTGGGTGTGGTGATTTTGAATTCCCCTATAGGAAAAGACTTGCTTTATGAAAAATATTCATATGAATTGATCGAATAATAAAAGTGTGCTTGTTCACCGAAATGAACATTGACTTTTGATTACTTTGGTTGAAAATACACATGGTTTAATCTAGCCTCTATTATTTAAAAATGCATATTTATTCTTATTGCGTTATATGAAACTTTTTGACATAATCAAAATATGTACATTAAAATGTGAAATTTGGTAAAGTTAATTTAGAAGTTGTGGCAAGCACAAACTTATTTCAATAAATATGTAGGAAGGAAACTGAAAAAACAGATTGAAATATTACCTTACGTATTAATAAAAAATTAAGTGAACTTCAAGGTAATTGTTGCTTACTATAAACTAAATCACAATGAATACGGTCTAATGCACGGAAGCGGCTACATCTGATGCGGTAATAAGTATTTCATCCTGTGCAGTCACCACAGGCCCGCGGGGTAACAGAGCTTTGAATTTCTTCTCGGTTTGTTTGATTCCCTGAGAAGAAATGATCTCCTTTGAGGAAAGTTCGGAGTTTTCCGTTTCGATATTGGAGCTCCAGTGCTTCTTATTTACCAGGAATAAGAACATCAGGGCCGGGAGATGGATGAGGGAGAATCTGAACAGTTTCCTTGAACTGTTGCTGTCAGACTTCTGGTTGAATTGCCAAGCTGAAAAACACAAAAGAAGTCAGCAAAAAAATCATTGGGAAGGTCAAAGCACTAAGGGCGAAGCCGTAATCAACACTTTTCCATTTTCAACTTTTAATTTGGTTAGATCAGGTAATAATTTTCTTTAAATATTTAATATTCAAACCATTTTATATTTAAAGAAAAGATAAAACCCACAAGAACCAAAAATATGTGCAAATTTACCTAGGTATACGAAGTATGCATTCAATGGCAGGGACTCTAAAGCAAACCACGTATTGGTAACATCTAAGTATGGCGCGGCGCAGCAGGCAGCCGTGATGATGGCAGTGTGGCGCAGGGCTACTCTCCGACAAAGGGCTGTCAAATAAATAAAAATATTATGTAATTAATATTGTTATTCAATACATTTTAGGACCAAATATTCAAAACTTATATATTATTCTAGTTTATTGGTTGTGAGACAAATGTAGGATTCTAAATCCAAAATGCTGTTTTTCCACAGCACCTAATATGATCAGAAGATCAAAAAATCACAAGCCTCTCATTTTTTTTAATGGGTCATAAACTAATCACTTATAAGCATACAGTTTGTGTCCAGGAAAAATTCCAAATATAAATAACTAAATGATATAAATGGAAAAATCATAAATCTTGCCACATTTTACTTCCTCATAATATTGCACTGATTTTGAACAAAATGATAAAACAACAACAATTGTGCACACTCAGCGATCTATAAATGTGTGTTGATAGCATCACTACCAACAAGAGACTCTTATGATATTATCAAATAAACAAAGTGGTGAAAAGCAAGTATGATGAATTCTTAATTTAGTTCTCTCCATTCATTCTCTTCTGATTTTCTCATTAAAACCCACTAAAGATAGTTTGAATAAATTGCTTTGGGAATATATTTACCTGGGTTAGTGACAGCCATCATTCTATACCCAGCTCTGGAATAGTCTGGTCGCAGGTTCCAAGACAAGGCATTGAAGTGGGGGAACTGCCAGGAGTACAGAAGAAGACCGAGGAGTCCACCCCCCACCCCCAGAGAGCCGCTGCAGGCCGCCCAGCCCATCAGCGGCGGAATGGCCCCAACTTAATACAAAACAAAGAAAATATTTTAACCTCGTATAAACAGATAAATAAACAAAGTAAACTTCCATTAAAAAAAAAGTTATATTGTAGCTTGCAACTATTAGATATTACGAAACAGCTTTACTTTCGTCCTGGTGAAGAAAGGGTTTTTAGGGATCAGGTTGAGAGTGGAAATAAATAAAGTGTTTATAAACATATTGATTCATTTAGTCTAATAACCGGTTTTTTAGGAGGACAGTGTTTAGGATAATGGTAAGTGGCAACTAAACAAATGTCCTAAAAAAAGAACTATGTATCTAATATTAACATATTGTGTTAATAATATAAACTATGTATTATAAAATACAATAGACTTTATAAACTCTAATCAATGTCATTACGGTTATTAAAAGTAACATCCAAGAAGTGACCAAGTTATGCATGCATTATATAATTAAAGGTATTATTGAATTGAAGATTTTCTGTAAAATGTTTGTGGATACAAAAAACTATGGATTTAAAAAATAATTAGTTAGTCCCACCTTTGGACCTTTGCAAAGTTAACCGTGTCAAGCTGTACATAGCTAGAATAATAGCCAACTTGCTTCTGATTGCCTTAAGAAAGTGCTTCACGAAAGATCAAATATTACATACCTATTGAGCCAATCCATGTATTTACGATTGACATCCTTTTCATGGGAGTGTAAATGCAAGTATAGAGGACTAGATTTCCCACTCCTAAACATGCCGTCAATCCATTCACACCGAAGTAGAGAAGACTCAATCCAGTGGTTGCACTCAAGGCAGCAAAGCCAACAGCGTGATAAGGTCTGAAATAAATCAAATGTGTGTAAAATATTAATACCCACTTCAAGAATCAGAATGGATGTGTATTGAATTATCAGATTATAATGATAGCAACAAAAGGTTAAATGTTCTTCTGTTCCCACATGGACATTATAATAATATTAAAAAGGCCTATAAAAAAGTCAATATATTATGAATAAAAGGAGAAGTCTTTACTTACAAAAGTAATCCGCGAACTAATACTCTATTTTTTGTTCTGGACATTTGGGCATCGAAGGGCACTTCGAAGAACTGATTTATGGAGTTGGCGGCGCAGGACACCAGCCCTGTTCCTACCGAGCATAGGGCAAACGTTAGGGGGTCGAAGGGCGCTGGTGCCAGGGCATATCCTGCCATCGATGTTATAACTACCAATGCTGGAAGCAAAAAACAATATATATTTAGGTCTGCCTACTACCATCACACCATTTCACGCAGGGGTAGGCAGAGAGGATGGACCGCCATACAACTTGGTTTTGGCATGCACTTCTTGCTTAATTGACATTCATACATACTCTTCTGTTATTCTAACTCTTGACATGGGCTGACTCAAGTATTTGATTCACTGGATTGTGTCGTGTCTTCCTCGGGCGTCCCCAGCTTCTTCTACCATTCACTATTCTCCTTACACTCCTTTCTTCGTTCATCCGCTCTCATAGATTAGGTCTGCCAATGTTCAGAATGTGAGGCAGAATACTTCTACTTCATTGACAACTGTCATTATAATTAATTAGAATAGTTTGTATTAGCTAGAACAGGAATCATTTGGCACTAAATTGTTAGGTTCACCAAAAGCTGTCATTATAATCAAAAAGTTACCATTATGCAAAGAATTTTATCTTAAATTTTAAGGACAACATACTATCACTATAATAAAGTAGGTTTTGTGAAGATAATCTGGGTTAGAAATCAGTGGTAATCATTATATAGGGCCGGCATTGAAATTCCCGATCAGCGGTTGTAAAATGTTGCATTTTAATCACACGATCCGCCGGACTTAAATAGCATAAATAATTAACAATCCAAAAATTTTACAAAAAGAAACGAGTTACGGATAACAGGAAAATATTTTAAGTCTTACAATAAACGATCACGTGAAGTGAACAAATATTTATATTACCAATTTCATTGCCGGCAGTATATTATTTCATTTTTACATAGTGATAGGAGGATTTAGGAATATGTTCAGAGCCGAAAAAACCCGGGCGTCAATTATTTTAATTTTATATGGAAATAGAGGGTTTAGTAATATGTTTAGAACCGAATAAAACAGACATCATAAGCCATAAGATTCACCAAAAATAAGAATATTATGTCAAGAGAATTTGTGGGGAAAATAAGAAGTTAAATTAAGACATAAATCAAATGAAAATCTAACTTACATGTTAATCTTATCTTTGACAGCATGAGAGAATACTGTAGCATTTTTCCTGCTTCCAAAAGGGGCGTCTTTTGCCATAGCTCTTCTGGTGATGAGTTTTTCTTGGCTGGCTTGGTCAGGGCAGTATCATAGCTTGATGCCTTTAAGCTATTTCCCAAAAATACATTTCTGTTTAAACTCGTCTTCCAGGGGACTAGTCCTGTTTCAAACTTTACACCAAAATGCTAGAAAAATAAGAAACGTTTCATTCACATAAAGAAGTTCAGAGTACTACAAAACATTAAATATTTATATAAACGAGTTACTTAGGTAAATTAACACAAACTTACGTTATTTTTGTTGATCCTGCTAAAACTAACGAACGCAGATCTTCCACACAAAATACAGCTTCTTGATAAAGTTAATGCCATCATGTTCGGTTCATTACAACCTAAAATATTAAAGTTTCAGGTTAAATAAAAAAAATATAAATTAACTAAAGAAATATCTTTCATTTTGGAAGTCGTCCTTGAAATGTGCGGCATATGGGATCAGTATTTACAAACTAAATAATGTTATGTAAACCGTGTATAAAATCTAACCTTAAAAAGGAACGTCAAATTATAAGAACACAGTTCGTAAACATGATTCCTTGTGTTAACAGCCGACGTATATTGAGTGCATGAAGACAAATAATTCTTATTTTATGTAAGAAACGTTTGTTTTGTTTTATAAATTGTCAGAAATTAAGCCGTACAGGCCCTACCAAAAAGATAAGAATTGAAAGGAATGATGTAGAGATGGTCGATATTTTTGTCCCGGCTCCAAGCGGGTCACTGGAACCGTCGATATTTTTTCACAGAGGAACAGATTATTTTGAGTGACCGGTGATTTTTAGTTGAAATGTCGTGACAAAACAAACCTGGTTCCGACTCTTTTTCACTAGAATTTCTTTGATACTTACTTTTTTTCCAGAATATCGATAGCAACCTCCCCCCATGAAATAAAAGTATGTAGAGGAACCGGTTCCAAAAGTAACTGTATAAATAACCGGTTCCTGACTGGTCTCGGATATTAGTTATACTGTCTGAAAACTTCAAATAATAAAAAAATCGTAAATGTATTTTAGTTTTATAATGATTAATTAAGTCCATAAGAAATATTACAAAAGGTCATCTAAATTTTATTAAATTTATAAAGGTCTGATTTCTCCACTTATCGAAAAAAATAATACTACGGTAAAATTTTTTGGATGTCTTCACTATTTTTTTTTTACGCATGCGTACCTTTACCTACGTGAACTATTTGCCATGAAGAACACAGCGCGTAGCGAGCTCGAGCATTCGTCAGTTTTAATTTTGCCATTGGCGAGTTCGGTCGGTCGCCAATTGCATGTGCGATTCAACTTTTCAGTTTTAAATTGATCAAAGGATTATTGCAATGTCGATCAATATCTGAAGTGCGTCGCCGGTTAAAATTTCACAATATTTCGAAATCGCCATTAAAACAATATTTTATTACAAGTTCTCATATTTATTTTTTTCTTACAAGTGTTTTGAGTTAAATTGTGTATTAATATGCTAAATCGTTTTTGAAAAAATAATTATAAAAGTGTGTATAGTTATAAGTATGTTTAAAAAAAATAATAATTAGATACACTTCTGTATTTTTTCGCAAAATGGAATACAAATATTACAAAAACATTATAAAAAATGTTAATAAATTATTATTCATAAAAAAATATTATTCGTTCGCGTGAACATACAATTTCACACAAAATCCATAGAACAAACGGTCAAACGAAGTCCGAAAATAGGTATGTCAGTGCATTTCCTACACCACGGCTAGATATAAAGTGGCGTTGGTCAAACAAAGTCCGGAAATAGGTCTCTTTACAGCGCCCTTGAGGTGATTTTTCACAAAAACGGCGCTATACAAATATTATTTAACTTAACTTCCTTTACTTTAATTTCCTACACCACGGCTACACCACTTCCTACACCACGGCTACAATGGCGGTGGGTAAGTACTAGCGTTGTGACAGTTTTGAAAGAACTGTTTCAAAGAAGTACTTCTTTTGACAGCAGTCCCAACTTCATTCATTTTTCATTGAACAAATACTTCAATTGAAGTTGGTTAAGTTGGTACTTCCGATTGAACAATCTATGGCATCTACTTCGAACTTCAATTTTTCATTCGTTCGAAAGACTGAAATATTGCATCATCCACAGTTCAATTGTTCATTCCCTTCTTCCTTCGATTTTAGTTCGAAGAATGAATGAAGCAATGAAGTATCTTTTTAGTTATCCGTTCCCTCGCACGTACTCGTGACATTTGCTTATGATTTCTTTGCTTGTTTTGTCTATACGACACTAGTTTTTCCGAGTGTTTTTGGTGATTTTGAATTGTGAACGAATTATTTTGTTGAACTTTTTATAATATCTCAGCTTACAAACATACCTTTCAATCTCTACCTTAAATTATGACTGGCCGTTCAACGAGAAAGAAAGTGAAATATGGGTTTATTTTAAGGAAGTTGAGGTTTACCAGGCCAAATGCAACTTTTGTTCTGAAGTTATATCCATAAAGGGGGGAAATGCCTTTAATATGAATCGTCATTTGCGCAATATTCAGCCTATTGCTAACCAAACTGTCAAACTGAGTACTGTACAGTAAGAATATTCAAATCGTATCTCAAGCCCTGAAAGAAGTTTATATCGCTCTTACAGAAACTGGAAATTTTGCTAGTACTTCATTTGCTTTTTGCAAGTTCCTTGTGCATACTCATTGTACATCATCCCTTTTAAGTCATGCTACACTTAACAATTCAAACCTTGAATACTTTTAAGATTCAAACGATTTTGACAGCTGTAATCCGTAAACCATAGAAGAGAAACCAATAATAGACAATTCATCATTGTTTTTCTACAAGCTATAATTTTTGCCATAGAATAATGCACATACATACATCAATTTATGTGGTTGGGAGAGCTGCCCCGAAAATATTATTATTTAACCCCCCCCCCTCCCCCTCGACGAGGAATGCTGTGATTAATATGTTACTTCAATTGAAGGGTTCATCGTGAAGGGTTCATTTTGAAGAAGCATCAATTCGTGAAGCATTCACAAATCTGTGAAGCTTTTCCCATCGCTAGTAAGTACTAGCACTACTAACTAGCGTTGTGACCGCTTCGCAGGAACTCCTTCAAAGAACGACTTCTTTTTGCGGCAGTCCCAACTTCATTCATTTTCATTGAACAAATTCTTCAATTGAAGTTGGTTAAGTTGGTAATTCCCCTTGCCCGATGTATGGCATCTATTTCGAATTTCAATGTTAGCCTTTCATTCGTTCGAACGATTGATGTATCGCATCATCTAAAATTCAATTGTTCTTTTACTTCTTTACTTCGATTGTAGTTCATAGTATGAATGAAACAATGAAGTATATTTTTAGTTATCCGTTCCCTCGCACGTATACGTGACAGTTGCTTTTGATTTCTTTGATTGTTTTGTCTGTATGACACTTGTTTTTACAAGGTTTTTACGAGTGTTTTTTGGTGATTTTGAATTGTGAACGAATTATTTTGTTGAACTTTTTTAATATCTCAGTTTACAATACATACCTTTCAATCTCTACCTAAAATTATGGCTAGTAATGGAGGAGTGGATTATGTGGTTGGGAGAGCTGTCCCGAATAAAACTATTAAGAAAAAAACGTGACTATTATTTGGTACATTTATCGCTAGCAACCCCCCCCCCCCTGACGAGGAATTCTGCGATTGATCTGTTACTTCGATTGAACTGTTCACCGTGAAGATCATTTTGAAGAACTAGCAATTCGTGAAGCATTCACAAAGCTGTGAAGCTTTTCCCATCGCTACTACTAACACTAGCGACGTGAACCTCCATAGATTCTCGAACCTTTTTTTAGGAAGAGCCATAGACTAGATAGTAATAGTAACCCAGCCGCTGGTAAGGGTAAGGGGACGAAGTGTAAAGTTGTAAAGATTAATTCATGTCAAATGTGTCAGAGTGTATGTCATAATTTGCACTGTTTCGCACTGAAATGTAATTTTTGAATGATTTTGTATCTGATCATTGAGTGCTCACTTATAGTAATGTGTATATACATTTTTTAATATTTTGATTGTACCAGACTTATTATTTGAGCGTTGTTAATCTACAGAAATTACTCATTAAATGTCACGGTTAGTATATAGCAATTATTAGTCGTACCAAATAATTACCCTACAATTAAAAGCAATAGCATCATAATACAAAACCTTGAACCTTATTTTACCTATGCATATTTTCCCAGTTTTTTCTGCAATTGTTGGAATTTTAACAATTAGTAATCTTTAGTTTTTGAAAGAGATTCAACAGGCGATGTTTCATCACTAAAAATCAGAATATATTTAATAAATATACATACTATATGTTTTGCGTGTGATGTACCATATATATGTATTTACATAGTGAATATAAAGATACTTTTTAATTAAAAACGATTTATATTTGTTTTTTAGTTCATATCGTTGTTCAATGGGCGAGCAAGTGGTTCTAGAATGGTTGGCGGACTGGGCAGCGCTAGACCCGGCAGAGCTCCACAGCTTTGCGGCAGAACACGACCAAAGCCAAGATGTGGTAGAAGCAATATACACCATTTTAGACGAAAGAACAAAACACCCAGAGGTAACAAAACACTATTTCAATGGATGCACTACCGAGTGAATACATATTATATTGTTATGAAAGGGTTTTTTTATACATTTCTATGTAAATTTAAGCTCTGGTAAATTTTGCAATCATCAGAGGTCTATTAACCTGCCGTCGGTTGCATTAGTTTTTGTAACGAAGTCGGTCGCGTGGGGCAAGCAAACGCCCCTAAGTTAGAAATACCCGTGTTTTCAAATGCATAATATTAAAATGTATTCTTTTGTTGTCAATTTAATTTATCATTCCATTTAAAAGTAGTACACAAAAAAATTAACATAGCTTTTATAAAAACTTATAACTAAGGAGATAACCAAACCTATGAATTACTTGGACTATATTTCAAAGAAAAATCTTTCAATGGGTGTTTTAAAACATAATACCCATAATATAAACATTTTGTTTATAAGTCAAATTTAAATGTTTGCAATTTTTAAAATATAGCAAAAGTAGATGAAGAAAAAATATCACATTGTTATTAATTCTTCTTGTCACCCTGGTCGGTCGCGTGAGGTAAATCAATGCCCTACCGAGAAATACATTTTTTTTTTTTCACAAACTTCACTACGTTACTATGTTTTAAAAAGGTAGGCAGCGTTTGAACTTTGGACGGTTTTTAAGTAAGAAAATAATTAAGTTTTACAAAAGTTCGGGCGTTCAAATACCCCAGGTGACCGACAGCGGGTTAGAAAAGAATCTGAGCTAAAGTTTTCTCATAGAAATCAATGTGTCTTCCATTGGGAAGGTGGATGATATGTTCATGCATGAATTTTTTACCACCTGCAGAGAACGATGGTCAATGACAGTCAGTCTGTGAGATAAAGAGAGTGGACTCGGCATCTCTTGGATTTTCATTTAATGAAAAATGATTGAATTTTACATTATTTTGTTCTTTAAATGAAACATAATATGTCGAAAACCGACAAAAGGCCATGTTTGATGTAGGCGTGTTTAGCCTTGCCTCTAAATGATCAATGTTTGTAAATTCGCTGACTGAAATTAATACCTTTCACAACTCGTGCCCCATTCCTAGTTCATGAAAGTGGTTCACAAATAATATTTTGAAACTGCAGTGTTTTACAGTGATTACGTAAGAAAAATATCACATATTAATTATTTTTGTTCATCACTCTTTTTTCGGTATTTATATATGAATTGGTGACAGTGTTTTTCTTTCAAAGTGATAAAGATGCCACTTTTTGTATTTTATCTGCTCCTGGGTTAATTGTTTGTAGATTTGTTGTTAAAATTTTGGTGAATTAATTTTATGCAAAAGTTGTATGGATTTACAATTTTAAAAAAATGTTTGAATATAAAAAAAATATTTATGTGGCTTTTTTTTTTTAGATATTGTTTGATGTTTATTGTTACATCCAAGAACCTATGTTTTCGATTCTCTTAAAGAATAAATATAGTCTCTGTCTATAATTTATCATATGACTATGTCGTGAGAATCTTTAATCATATCTCGTTGGGAATATATTATAAAATGTGTTTGTAATATATATTGTGCAAAACAAATGAATACTAGAATTAACTAAGGCTCTAAGTACCAAAAACTAGAACTGCTTGTCGTAACAAAATACTAATTTGCCTAGTAAAACTATATGGAGCATACCTTTTAAAAAATGTTACTTTATAGTTTGAAGCAATCTTGACAGCTTCCATAATTTTAAAACTTAAATTTATTTTACATTTCTATAAAATAAATGTTTGAAACAGACATCGGCGGTTACAGTGTAAGCACCACGGCTAGTAACTTAACTAAGGCTCTAAGTGCCAACTCAGGGACGCTGGTATATACAAATACACACACCATCACACGGGGAATAAGGATGTGCATGTTAACAAAACAAAATAACATTTCTTGTTAAATTTAGCTAAAAATAATTTTTAAATAATGTAGATAATAATTTAAAAAATATATTACAAAGTATTACGTAACCTTTCACAAAACCCACAAAAACATTTTAAAAATAATAAAATGTTTCACAAGTATGTAATTGAATTAATATCAAATTGAGAAAAAATGTTTAAAAATAATAATTTTTCTGTTCGCCATACAAACAAAGTGAAGGCAAAATTAACAAACAAATTCAAATAAAAGTGTGGAGAATTTTCATTGGTCATTCAGTAAGATCTTGGTAAAAATTCTTATGTTGGTCTTCATGTAGATAGGGAATCATGTTTCTTAAGTTAATGATTAGCATTAAAAGAAGTACCTGTTTTAAATTAATTGAATAGCAAAACGTAGTGGCTGAAGTCGCCGGAGACGCGGGAGACGGAAAACATGCTTACATACCGAATGGAGGTGCTATATTATGTGAGAACTTGTCTTGTCTCTTTCTCTCTCAAGGTTTACGACGTAAAAACCTGGAGAAAGTGATTTATCGTAAATTTGTATAGGTTGGGTACAGGTTGGGTTCAGCGCCCTTGAGGTGATTTTTCACAAAAACGGTGCTATACAAATCGTCCAAATATTATTATTATTATTATTATTGGGTAAAAATATGTAGCTCTCTCTCCATATATACCTTCACCAACCGAGCAGGAACGTAGCTTCCCTGCTTAGAGAAAAAGACTCCAGTATTATTTCGGATAGGATTAATCTTACAGTTTGCAGTGTTAAGTTTTTGAGGACGTTATCTAAGCGATCTCGCGAGTGCCAATACACCTTCGCCAGCCATTTTATATGGAATGTCGCTGGGCACTACAGTGGCACTTAGAGCCTTATTAAGGATTATACACCAACGGACTTAGAACTTTGCCAGATTTCGTTATTTTTTCATATTTTTTTTTGGACTGCCTTAGGCACATAAATCCTATTTAACGCTGTTGGCATCGGTACATAGAATACGTTTCTATAAAAAAGTCAGTTTTTAATTTTTTGGTACTTATAGTCTTAATTAATTCCAGGATTCAAATATTCATAATTTTTTTATTTATTTTAAAAACTCATATTTATGCAAAAATATGTAGGTACTCTCAATTATTATCATCTGAAAAGCGTCATTCATGTACTTTGGTTGCTTACATCAATATTTCATGCATAAATTATGTTAATGTCTCAATGCTACTTTTTTTACGAACTAATATATTTGTTTTTATTTCTTTCTAGTTACTGGAGCCAATCTGCACCCAATTGTTTGGATTTTATAGATCGCGCGAAAGTAGTTTGCAGCGTTTTGCACTGCAGTTTCTTCCCACATTTATATTCATGTACCTGAATGCCATTGTCAACAGTGATAAAAACAATCACAAATGCATCGAAACCCTGTTGATTGGTATGTGATATGTTTTTCAAGTTTATTGCAATAATATGCTTATATATTTACTGTGTACTTCCTACATAGTGTTCTTCTTTCTATTTCCACTACTGTGCCCACCGTTGGGAGTTAATAAATAATTAACTTACTTTGAGATATTAAGGGGCTATTTCACCACCTCTCAATAAACTACTATTCATTTGTTAACTCTAATCATCGGAATATTCGTTAGTTGTCTCTTTCCGCAAGTTTGGCTGGCAACGTCGCTTTTTTTCAAACCTTATCCCGTCTGCTGTCACGCCTGTCAATACAATGCCGTTATTTCTAACATAAACTAACTTTCACAACACAACATTATGAAGCTCATTACATCCCTGTCACCAAATAGTTAAACGCTGTCTCTATATTTAAATAAAACATATTTCTATTTTATAACATTATTATTAAATTATATTAGTGAAGTGCATTGGGAGTGTCTGGTGAAGGTTGATAGTTTAGCATGAACATGTTGTATGTGGGTATATTGTACTGCCAAAGATTGTTGTTATTTCATAGTATATTCCGTGATACATTGTGAAGGCGTATATTAGAATTACATACCGTGTGCTTCTTGGAGATTTTGATTTTGTATCTCCTTTACGGCATTTTTGTCAAGCAAAATCTTGACCTAAACTCAATGTCATCTAAGACGTATAAAAAATTGACTCTTGGTTTGAAAAACAATACGTCTTTTTTTCCGTCTAAGATATTTAAATCTTCAACCACTTCCATAATTACAGTAAAAATCAACAGAAAACTCGCCTACTGTCAGCTGTCAAAACAGTACGCGCCATTTTAAATCAGAAGGTAGATACTAACTTGTGCACTTTACGTTGACAGCTTCTTGAGAAGTGGTGAAATAGCCCCTGAATAATACAATAAAGTTATAAAATAGAAATATGTTTTATTTAAATATGGAGACGCGTTTAACTATTTGGTGAGAGGGATGTAATGAGCTTCTCGCTGCGAATGTTGTGTTGTGAAAGTTAGTTTATGTTAGAAATAACGGCATTGTATTGACGTGACAGCAGACGGGATAAGGTTTGAAAAAAGCGACGTTGCCAGCCAAACTTGCGGAAAGAGACAACTAACGAATATTCCGATGATTAGAGTTAACAAATGAATAGTAGTTTATTGAGAGGTGGTGAAATAGCCCCTAAGTGTTTTTGATCGCTGTACTGATAGCTCTATGATAATTTTATCCCCTGTTCTTTGATTTTATCAAAGTACAGTCCTATTAAGTATTTTTAGTAAATGAAAACAGAATTGCAACTTTCGGTAGAAAATCATATGCATATTTAAGGTCTAAATTATTGCAATAACCAATTCTGTATTCAAAGTTTTGGTCTATCCAAGCTAAAGGGTGCAGATCTGGAACACTATGTAGTGGCTTCTGATATACAAATTTAAAATATTATCAATCCCAAGATAGCGGCGGGAGGATTTTTGTTTTGTCAAATTACGACAGTTTATTTCAGAAGAACTAATTTGAAATCTGATATAGGTACTTTTATACTTTTCTGTGATCTTTTATTTTTATAAATTTCTTTAAAGGTCTATACAATTTGGAGGTAATGGATGAAAATGGAAAGCCCAAAGTATTTTCATTTAGGTTACCATCTCTTGCGCAGGCTTCGATCTATCACGAGGTTAGTAGAAAGTTGTTTATTTGATAACCACAATGCTGTGCCACTCAGTTACTTCGGAAACCGTAAACGATATTCGGAAACTATTCCATATTGACTAACCTCTTCGCGAGTGAGTTTTTGCGAACAAAACTGCATATAGAGTTGAGTTTTTTGAAGCGATTTTTTTTTAATGTAGAATCATAGTTATCATATCAAAAAAAAGTTTTAATGATGAGATATTCTTACTATTTATATATGTTACATATTTATTATTGTATATATGAAATTATAATTATAAGTTTTTTTTTTCAATAAATCTAAAATCAATTGACTAAAGGGCGTGAATGAATCTTGCCATCCATACTTCTTTGGGACCTTTATCGTTTCATACTCGGCAAGAGGTTAAAGTTATTATCTTTATTTTTACTTTACAGCGCCCTTGAGGTGATTTTTCACAAAAACGGCGCCATACAAATTATCCAAATATTATTATTATAACTTATTTGATTGTTTTTATAATTTAGTTTTCAGCTATGAATGTTTTAATTTCTTCAGCCCTTAACCTTGGCACCCGCCTTCCTAACGGAGACTTCCCTTCGGCGGTGGGAAGACTGCAACACAAAGCTGGTGAGCTGGGGCCCGCTGCCGCAGGTGGAAGCCCTGAACGCACAGAACAGGGCCAAAGTTATGACTGCTCTGCTCTTTGTGTTCAACCGCCATCTTAGCCTGCTACCAAAATCGGCATTGAGACAACATTGTATTATCGCTTGCAGGTAATACTAATTTATATGAATATGTATTTTAGACAAGATTTTTAGGTAAATATTCTCACTAAATATACAGGTGTACTTTATGCATTTTTTTAGGAGTTGCAACCTAAAATCATGGATGAACAACATTTTTTTTCCACAATCTATTCTTTGCTTTACAGTGGTAAGATGCTCGACTACAAATCTAAAGGTTGCGAGTTCAAACCCGGAGTGCGTCAATAACTTTTATTTCATTAATGTGTGTCACAACACATTTAATTCATATAAAATAATAAAAAGTATATTTGCGGCACGTTCCAGAGTGGTAAGTATCGCCCTGGTGAAAGACCACCATTCAGAATCGAAACGTTGCTTGAAATGGCTTTAGTCGTATTTGGTGACCAGATCTGAATAGCCAGGTACTTACAAACCTTCCTCTTCCCCATCTCCTTCCCCTTCCCACTACCTTCAGCCTCACAACATACCCCAATTGGGGATGCCATAGTCTCACTGGCTCTAGACGGTTGGGAGCAGTTGGGACTCTTGTGCGGTATTCACCATAAAAAATAATCCTTGTTAAAATTTACTTTGAAATTTTGCAGATTGGTCACACAAGGCTTTAACAACCTGAGCTCAAAAGGTTCCAATACTCACGACCACCGTCCAGGTCTGGGGCTACCCCCCAGAATACCCGTGTCCTCGCAACTGCTGCTGGAGCTGGTCCACGGGGCCTACTTTGCCATGTTTAACGAGTTCTATACGCTGGCTCTCGAGGCCGTGAATGACATAGCAGCCAGAGCTTCGTACGAAGGTTACCCGGATGTCCTGTTGGTGACGGGAGCAGTGACCAATTCTCTGCAAGCAAATCCCTCAGGTACTCCAGATTTTATTTTGAAAATACTTTCTCATCATCAAAGCGTTACATTCCAGGGTGGAATTTGGCCTCCTTCATAAATATTCTCCACGGGTTGCGGTTCTTAGTTATTCTTCTCCAATCCACAGGCCCTCTCATCCTGTTCCAATCCTCTTTCACGCAGTCAGTCCACCTCTTTGTCAGTCTGCCTCTGGGTCAATTCCACTGGGGCACGGACATGGCCACAATTTTCAATGTTTTGTGATTTGGCATTCTTTCCATATGGCCAGTCCATCACTGTATTTGGAACCTACAGTGTCTTATGTTACAATGGTTTCATGCTCTATTAGGTTCTTAACTCCATAATTCATTTTAATTTTGTAAGTTCCATTTTATAGCGTAAATCCAATTTTTTTTCAAGTATTTTGAATTTAAAGACTAGTAATTTGATTTCTTTACTGTGGGTTGTGGGGTAGGCACCATGTCTTACAACCGCAGGTCTTATTTTAGTTTTGTATATGAGAACTTTGCTTCTTTTACTCAATTTTTCAACCTGAAAATATTCAATACTTAATAATTATACATTTTAGATTTATAGAAAAACTTGTACACATTTCATTTTTAGTTTTAGAATTTATAATTTATTTACTCAATTCCTGTTTCCCACAACAACAAAAAACATCACTAAGTGTATTTATCTATGTGATGTATGACATTATTTAATTATTCCAGGACAACCTTGCGACGGTCCGATGGGAATAAGTGTTGCACTTTCTCCAGCTACCACCACGGTGACAGTCTCCAAATCAATGATCACAAATGCATCATTCAGGACTAAAAAGTTACCAGGTATGATTCAATTACAATTTCAAACAATGTTACCAATATGTAGTAATAATCATGTTTTATCATAATTTTGGAATATTTGTTTGGCAAATCTGAGCCACTGTTTTAGTGGTGCTTGAATTGTGGATGCTATTATTTTTTTATACTATTTTTTACGCCTTTGGTTATTTGCACCCTGTTTATTTATGATTTCTTATTATCGGTTTCTTTGTTAAATGCAAAAAATCATCTCCAATTGCAGGTTATAAAAGATGACTGAAATTCCAATTGTTTTTTTTCCCTATAAATTGTCTGCATGACTTTTATTGACCAGTCAGGTATTGAAAATTTCAATTTCAATAATTCATGCTTGTAGTTGAAGTTTTTTTTATTTCTCATCTGTGCTGCTTCAGATTAGATTGATTTATTATTTAATTATTTGAACTTATTTTCATTTAAAAATAAAATGATCACTTCATATTACACCACTTTACTTTATTCTAATGTAATGTCATCAGTCATATAATAATAACTATGTGTAATATGGATTACAATCAACAAACAGAGTGAGTGAGACAAAATACAAGATTGAGCACCAGAAGAGGGAGGGGGGAGTAAGTAAAGGAATGGAGAGGGACGGAACTTTATTAACTGGTAACAGTTTATCTCTGTTTGTAAAAAAAGTATATAAACCACTGTAATCCATACTATATATATTTATTATTATACTACCCTGATGAAGTTATGGTGGTATAAATTAGTGTGGTGTAATACAAAATAATTGTATTATTTTAAAATTATAATGTCACACCATTAAGTGTTTGCTTCATAAGTAAACTTACATATTTTTAGTTTCAAAACTCTCTTTACAAACTCTTATTATGTTGACTCTCTTTTCTAAATATTTTTTATTGACATTTTTCAACTTCTATGTAATCAAACTTTTTTAAAAACCAATTCTGTAAATTGCAAGATTATAATGTACTATTAAAAATGATAAAATTTAGACTCTAGCTGCAGCATTTACTAGTCTGTATAGAATTGTACACATAGATGTTTTTAGCAATTTATTCACATAAAATCATGTAGAAGAAATGTAACTTAATTAACCAGATTACAACATTTTGTGATTCAACAAAACCAATTTGACAAAATTCGATTTGCTGTTTTGTGAACATTGTTTGAACCCAAACATCCTTAAATTTTCAGATGATATTCCGATTCAAGTGGGTGGAACAAATCCCGCAGAGGCGGGTGACGGGTTGAACTCAATAACTGAAGAAAATGAAACCGAAGCCACCACAAACCAGAGGAACACGTCATTTAGAAACTCCAAGTCCAAACTACCATCGTTCCCCGGCCTCGGGAAGAAAACTAAAGAAAAGGAAATGAAAGAAAAAATTGCTTCAATTAAGAATAACTCCACTCCCGAGAATACTAAAAAGTCTCAGCCGCCCAAAGACATCATTAAGACTCATAGCAAGAGTTCGCTCTTGGCCGCTACCAACGGGGAGAATGGAGATTACCCAAGTCCTTTGCTGCAGAAAAAGATTGTAAATGACATGGATAATACTTCTAATATAATAAATGAAGAAAAGGTTTCGCTAGTTTCCAATTCATTGCAGAATAGCGGAGATAGTTCAGACAGTCACTCACAGATGACGTCTGATTCCTTAGACTTGGATACGGCGGCTGTGCGATTAGCTACTATGCAAGTTAGCTCTGTTTAGATTGTTTTCAAGGAGAATGGTATTATTTCCATATAATCTGTGTATGCATATGCTTTATTATATTACAAATAACTCACTCTTTAAAAAAACTTATATTTTGACTTAATCACACTACATTTGTAAATATTTTACAAGTCATTCGTTCATTAAATATTTATTCTAGATATGCTTCATTTAAATTGTAGTCATAAAATAAAATATTGTGATGGCCACACACATTGTGTCAATATATTTTTATTTAAAATCAACACACAAACTCTTGGGTTAAACGGTTTTTGGACACAACTATACATTTTTTAGGGCAGTTATGCACATATGATATAGTTTAATTATGTCTTGTATTTGCCCTAAAGACGGCACGGTTATGTCTGAAGTGGGGTAAGTTTACAAATTTACAGTTGAAAATAAACAATAATGCTGTATTCATTTTATCATTCAATAATGACTTATCGTTGATATTTTTCTGCAACATTTCATTACCTGTTTGGCCTTGTGTTTCCCTACTGGAGTAATTATAATCAACTTTCGCCTGAAATATTAATTATATAATAAACTGATTCATACTTGAATTTCCATTTCAGAAAAGGCAAATTTTCTATTTTTGTAACACATTTGTATTATTACTTCTTGATGCTATTTTGATTTCATTTGTTTTCCATGTAACGAGAAATCATTGTGAATTTTCCGATGTGTAACTTTATTTCTTACATATTATTAATTATTAGTGATGTTTCTTAGAAAATATAGAGTTAAAATAGTCTAATCAAAATTTATAAGCAATAGTATAGATATGTAATCAAAATATTTTCTTATTGTATCATAATTATTAATTATGTCCATTGTTAAAGATTTCTACATTCATTAGCATAATTTGAAAATATTAACATTTATTGTACTATAAAATATTATTATCTAATGTTATTACTAAATACCAACATCAAAAATTATATTCACTTGGATATATTCAAAGCCTGAGACATAAAAAAATTGAAACCAGAAGAAGAGTCCAAATTAAAAAGGGTGTATAAGCAAGTTTTAGTAAAAATCTGCATCTTCTATGTACATTGTATGTAGGCACTGACCTTAAATATGAATAACTTATTTACAAAACAGAATGAAAGCGCATTGAACAAATGCTTTGCATTATCAATATTATAGGATAGTGACTGTTTACTGACAATTACTACATATTTGGGTCAAAAAAATAAGGTTACAATAATTTGATCAGGACAGATAAAAAAGGAGATGTCCTATCAATATTGCTTTGAAAAAAATCCACAGTTGCCACTTTGAATAAGACCGTAAGACCAATAACAGTGATCTTTGTGATTATCTTTTTTTTTCACTTGCGCACCTCACATTTCTTTATCCTATCTACATTATAATCCCTGAAGAAACAGTCATGTACAAAATAATCCACACTTAAGTTGGGTTGTTTCAAACTCTTGTCACATTCAAAGTTCAGCGCCTTTTAGCATTTTTGACATTTGAATGGTCGCCTTTAAACGTTGATTCTCGGTCCGTTTCAGTTTTTGATCAAATTGTTATCATCTAACAAACAAGATCAATATGCTTGAGAGCTGTTAATGGGGACTGTTTGAATGTCAATACATTCAAAATGGTGCTGATCATCAAATGTGTTGGTAATTTAAAACACCTCAACTTTAGTATTTTTATCACGATGGATTAGGTACTTCAATACGAAATAAATGAAATACCTATTTTGTATGAAGTTTTCAAGCCTTTTCGGATTAGTCCGGAAATAATTACTGAGCAGTAAAATTAAGGTATTTTTACCTACTGTTTTACTGAAATTTTCTTTAAAAAGACAAAAATCAATGTATACTAAGACATAATAGCCTTACCTTCTTCCACTGTCTGTAATAAATTTGTAATAAACTTGGATGATATGATAGTGTAACTGCTAGAAATAACTTTTAAAATACAGGTTAATGTGATTTTTCGTAGGAATTTATTAAAGAATCAATTAAAAATCCATTGATTTTAATAAAACAGCATTTCCACAACACAAAAAAATCAACTATGTCAGTCAACAAAAACAAAATGCATTATTTCAGGCATCTTCCTATCGCTACTCTCTGCAAACAAACAAGCCATAGTGATCTCTGCTGCCAATACTTATCTGTAAAAACTTGATTAAATGTTACCACAGCAATATCTTCCTCTTACCTTCGGTATGTGATGAATAATGCATATTTGAGCCTTTTTTGCTCATTAATGCATATTTTATTCTGTTAAATATATTTTTCCGAGGTCCTACGGCTTATTAGCGTAGTGAAGCAGCTCCAAAAATAAGCTATATTATCACTACTATAGCTACGTAATCCCGTTGATTTTGCGGTCACGGGAACGCCCAATATTACTTTTCCGTATACCTTAAATCAAAAAATTTCCAGATATGTGAAAAATTCCCCAGATTTCAGTTGTAAACCAATAATTCGAGTTTTCGAGAGCACACCCCCCTGTGGAAATCATAAATGCGAAAAATTGTACAATTTTTTAGATTTAAAAAAATAAACATACATATTTTGGAATTATATATCGTATGTCTATTGATGAAGTTATTTAACTGGCTTCTATTCTTGAATTTAATCACTTCAAATCAGCATCTTTAAAATATTTGTGAACCACTGACAAACTGTGAATGGAACATGACTGGCTAGCAGAATTTCAGTATCTGAAAGTTTATGAGCATATCGCACATTTAGTGGCTACGCCAAATATGCTCACGGCAAATTTCTCTGTCTTTTATCTGTTTAGAGATAATTTAGTAAACTTGTAGTGACTTGCCTTTTTAGTAACACTCAAAACATTTCTGTCAAACCATATGTCAGATGTCCATTTAACCCCGCAATTGCATTGGAGGCAAGAACTTAATATTATAATTAATAAAACTGTAAGAATAATACTTACAGAAATTCACTGCCATCTATTTACAAGTGATCTTTTTAACAATTTGTAGAAACCCTTATCGGTTTGATTAGAAAACATTAATGATAATATAAAATATGTTCTTGGGGGAAGAAGTTAACGGATGTACTATATAAAGTAAATATGTATTTTACGGATAACACATTCAAATAAAACTTGTATTATAAGTCATTCTTTGTTTTTTCAAAATTGTATTATATATAAAAAGTAATATATTTCAATAATGATTAACATCAATAGCCCAAACTATTTGCTAAGTATTTAAAAGTGTTTCTAGTCATTTATTCTATTATTATTGTAAAGTGTTTAACATAATTCTTTTGGAAGTACGAATAATGATGAATTCTAGATTGTTACCTTTGCTGTTGAAATATTTAGATAGAATAATATATTTACTCATGGATGTGTACATTATTTTAGAAAATATTTTTATTTGAGGTTAAAATAAAATATATTTAAAATCTGTACACATAATAATGTAATAATATGTCGCCCGGAGAATCAATAACCACTGTGAAACCAATATTGCAAATATTAATTAAAGTGTTCTTAGTAGAAATTTTGAAAGTCAAAAATAGTGAAATAATTTTAACCTTAGGATTCTGACTGTGCAATAATGTTAGTGGTTATAAAACATGGATGACGGAGAATTTGGCAAACAGATTTAAAAAAAAAAAATTGAGGAGATTATTCACTGACTATTTTTTTGTTTAAATAATGAAACTATTGATCAATATTACTAGAATATCATACAAGAAAAATAATAAGTTTTAAAACAATAATAATAGTTGAATATTGAAAAGTAGGTTTGGCTATTCAGTCTAAAGGTTGCCTCGATAGCAGAGTGGCTGGTAACCTGGTTAGCAGAGGGTCTCTGGGTTTTATTGCGGTTTCTACAATAATGTTTTTTCTCATGTACTTTCTAATACATATTATAATTTAGTAATAAAAAATATTGTTTCAATATTTAAATATAACTGTAGTGTTATGCATTATAACATTTTGTTCTATTAACATTTTAAAAAAGTTGCTTACAAAAAATATGCATATATGGAAAGCAAAGTCTTCAAACTATAAATGGACGTAGTTATGCAGAAAGCATCCAACCCCAAAAACATGAAACCGAGACAAGGGCGTTTGAAAATATGACAATATAAAAGCATTAATATGCATAATCGGCATTTGTAAAGTGAATATCAGTTGTTTTTTCTTTATGAGAATTATTATAAATAGGTAATTTATTCTCTATCAATGTATTTAATAAAAAAATATGTGTATTTCCTATGTTATCCTAGATTCTAATGTTTTTAAACTTCAATTTAAGTGAAATGTTTGCAATCTGGGTTAGTAAAAATCTATTGCATTCGGAGCTCGGATGTTTTCAGCAGATAGAAATATCGTATTTATCTATAGAAAAACATGTAAAACTCGATTTTGGCAAATTGTGGGTTGGACACTTTCTGCATAACTAGGCCCAAATGTGAAATGAAATAGCAGCAGGCTGGCTTAACTAGGAATTATAAATGTGACAGGTTTTATGTTAACGTTCTGAAGATTGGAACTTTGTCTTCCATAAGATGTTTTATTTTACATAAAACAGTTGCATATTATTTTATGCATTTCGGAACAAGAAAAGTCAGCCAAGATTTCATATGTATGAGTACTATGCAGTTTGACTTTTATTTTCAGGCCAAATGTTCTACATAAATACATATTTCAAATAGAGGTTTCGGGATAACCCTTTTACCGTGTTCCCTTATATGAATATCAACTTATTTATACAAACGATTATATAGATACAGCGTTATACTGGAGGCTTAGATTATTAATATTTGGGTGGTGTGATACATTATTTACGAGCTGTCAGATTTGCATTGGAGAAAAATTCCAATGAATTGATTGAGTTACTGAGGTAAATAATTATTTTACTTCCTATGCTAATGAGAGGTCAATTTCATTAAAAAAAAAGTCAGAATAATGAAGTGTTGGTGTAGTGATTCTATAGAAATGTTTGAGGACTACAATAGTTATGCCATCGTAGCCTTAAGATTGTAGCATTATTGTGGGCCACAAATTCTTGTAAGTATACATTTCTCTTGTTTTTATGCATCGCCAAATATGTTTGTAGGTAATTTTTAAATGTACTAGAGGAGCGAAACACCATCTTTCTTTTCAAATTCACGTTTAGTTACAAAGCAAGATTGATTGATTTTCACTATCAATGGGAAAATAGATAATCCAGTGAGACCATTCGATATATATGTATCTGGTATGTCAGTGGGCTCACTGAAATAGCGCATACATAATGCCAAGAGTTCTGGCATATGATTATTAAGGAGTAAAACAATCAGATTCTTATATTCAGCCTCAGTGCTGGTGGTGCTGCTTCCCGCTACCTTTGCTAGGTTTCAAATCTCCATGGCCAGATGGCACCGGAACATGTGAGTGATATCATTGATACAGCACACACCATTACGGTTTTATTCTTTTTGTAGATAAATTGTCTTTGAGAGAAATGTTGCCATATATTTTTCTTATAGTATTAGAAAAAAAAAATCATTCCATTCCAAAATAATTGGTATTAATTTAATGAATTTAAAGAAATAGTCACAAATTATTAAAACTTGGGGTGACGGTTTTGCTTTTGCTCTATTTTATTAATCTATAAATAAAATTTGTCCATTTTTATTACATTCAATAAAATTATTATTATCTTATGTATTATGCAATACTATAAATGATCTGTATAATAAATTTGTAAATAAATGTTAATATCCTGTTACAGCATTGTCTTATTGATCACACTTTGAATTATAATTATTAGCACCTCTCTTTGCAGATCTACAGAGTTAGTGCAGTTGGGGGCATCATTATTGTGCACATTGTGGATATAAAACAATATGGTTTTAAAATAATATAATTAGGTCGCCTGCACAAAATGAGTTTATAAATTTGTTAGAGCAATTTTAATTTAAAAAATTGCTCTTCTTTGTTCGAGTTTCAACAAGCTTGGTATCGATTTTTTTTCTCATTGAACAATTCAAATATGGAACAAACAAACAATATGCTATCTTGCCTTATTTACTAACAGTCGAATATATTTGAACGTATTAAAAATGTGGATATCCGGAAAGAATGCAAGGCTGATGTGAGCGTAATGAATAGGATCAAGAAAGGGACGCTTAGATGGTTTGGGCATGTAGAGCGAATGAACGAAGAAAGGAGTGTGAAAAGAATATATGATGCGAAAGTGAATGGAAGAAGAAGTCAAGGACGCCCGAGAAAGACATGGCACGATCAAGTAAATCAAATACTTGAATCGGGTCATGTGAAGAGTCAGAATAACAGAAGAGCATGTATGAGACGATGTATGAATGTAAATGAAGCAAGGAGTGTGTGCCAAGACAGAGTTATATGGCGGTCCGTCCTCTCTGCCTACCCCTGGAAACGGCGTGATGGTTAGTTAGTTAGTTGAATATATTTTTTAAAGCTCCTTAGCTCGTTGTGTAAATGGGATGCAAATGGAACATAAATGTATGTGTAATGGACTGAAAATTCCAGACGGATAATCTGTGAAGTTTCATGATGCCAGAGCACACCGTTTGAGAGTTTTGAGAATTTCTTTTTAATAGTCAACACACTATCTAAGGGAAGGGTATTTTTACCTGTTCGGTCGACTGGTGGCATTCGGCAGGAAAGGTGAAATTACCTTTTATGCGGACACATTGTAAACTGATGGAAAGGTATTTTTACAGATTACTTTAGCGGAATCTTTTGAAAGTATAACTATTTAAAAAAAAAACTTTTTTTTGAAACACCCTTATTTATATTTTTATAAAAAGTTATGGCATGGTCAGTTTCTGTCAATCAGGTCAGAAAGGGTTAAAAAAAGAAAATAAATTGCCCAGTTCTATTTATTGATATTTCTCACAAGTGTGTTTTAGAAATAAAACTAATTTATAAGTAAAAGACTTTATTAAAACAATGATTTAAAAATAAATAAAAAACAGATTTCAGAGTAAACAATGTTTAATTTCAATTCTGATACAAATAAAACAGTATACTCACATTGAAGAACATCAATAGAAAAGAGATTATTTAAAAAATGTGTTTTTTACAGCATGATGGGATTTTATGTTTCAACCTCCTCGGGCCCCGTGAGTTCCATACGACACACCATAAATCTATTGAAAAATCGGTTAAGAACAAATGTTTTCTCAAAGTACTGACACATATTAACACAACTGGTAATTTTTTTTAAACTATAAGTTTTTGATGGCTTGGGTCTGAGAAGGTTAAACTAAATTTGAATAGGCCCATATACTGCATAAATTATCATCTTTTTTAGAAAACTATGTGAATAAAAATATTATTGTGAGGAACAAAATTTTATTGGTATTAGAAATAAGTTCAAAATTATTTTTAAGACAATTTTCCATTGAACGTATTGTACGTAATTGTCTGGCCCGTATAAATCGGAAATAGACTAGATTTTTGCATATAGGGGAAAAATAATCAAATGGCCTTCAACGTTTTGCTACAATACACACAAACAAAAAATATTAATAATCAGTTCCATTTATTTAAATAATAATTTCATCTAAAGGTTTTTTGTCACCAAAACCATAAATTAATACTCAAGAAATGCTCTCCGTAGAAAAAATGTGCTGCTGATATTTAAAAAAGTAGAGATTTTGAGAATTGTATTACATAATCAATTATGGAATAATAGTTATATTCATTTTTGTACCTGAATTAAATATTATACCCAATTATATATAACATTACTGTTAAGTACTTTTCCAATTCTTTTAATTAAAAAAAAGTAATGGGCAGCAGCTTCGTTGGTAACAGCCAGTAACATTCTAATCGTGAAAAGTCAACAATAATTTAGCTTCAACATCAAGCATGTCTTCTTCGCATACATTTGGAATATTCTCTAATAATCTCCTGGGTCTATAGATACTATTTAGTGGTCACTTTGACTGTAAACACAAATAAAAATAAATGCTGGATAACATAAGTAAAAAAGCATTATTTACAGCAAAATTAAAAATTCAGGTATTTTTTGCTGATTCAAATATCTTAAGCTAACCCACAGACAGTACAGCTGCTAAGCAAGTAAAACCTTAAACCGTGTGATTTAGACGTAAAAGAATATTTTATAATATTGTAAGAAAAAAAAAATCAACTATTTTCATTAATTATTCAGATTAACAACTATGCCTAGATTATTTAATCATTATTTGAAAATGAAAAAAGTTATGTGTAGGTATTGAATTATTATGATTTTTGTGATTTCGCCAATAATTTTTTTAAATTTGTATACAACCTTTGAAATAAATAGTATCGCATAATTAATATTTAAACATAAAAATTTATCTAACCCTCAAATAATTTAGAATTGAATAAATAAATAAAATTATTTTAATCTTTAAAATATGAATACTTGTATTAATTAAGGCGCTAAGTGCCAAAAACTAAAACTGCTTGTAGACTAACAAAATACCAATTTATCAAATAAAATTATATGTAGCACACCTTTCAAAAAAATGTTTCATAATACTTTGAAGCAATCTTGACAGTTTCCATTTTTTTTAAACTTAAATTTATTTCGCATTTCTATAAAATAAAATATAATAAAATATCAGTTTAGAATTTTTTTTTGGCACTTAGCGCCTTGATACAAGTACATATTCGTATTATTTTATAAAGTGAACCCCAATTACAAATATTCCATAAAGACCCATCTCATTAACCACGTACATATTGTAAAATATTATCTATAATAGAAGACAAATAAATTAAATCTACAAACAATGCATCTCTCGAAAAACTAATGGGTTTACAAAAGTATAACCAAAGATCAGCAGAAAGAAAATGCTGCTTTAGGTTTTCTTGATTATTTACATGTATGTATTCGCATTAGTCTTGAGAGAGGGATTATGAAGTACTGAAACCTTGATCTATCATAATATAATATAGACATATATATTATGATAGATACAGAGCGATTGATTGATGTCACAAGCTGTACTGAAAATTTTAATGAATAAAACAACATTTAATCAAAACCAGATACTGAAATTCATGGGGCTCAGATATCGAGCATTCAGCCATGAGGAAAGATACTGAGAATTATAAGAGCCATATTATTTATACTGATCATAATATAGGGCATTCTGAGGACGATGGGGCTCAGATACCGAATATTCAGTTTTGGGACCAGATATTGAGATTCATCGGGCTCAGATACCGAGCATTCAGCCCTTTGGGACCAGATACTGAGAATCATAGCATCTACATTACTTATACTGATAAACAAAACAGGGGTCAGATATTGAGAATTATGGGGCTCAGATACTGGGCAGTCAGCCCACAGAAGAACAAGAAATAAGTGGTTATGATAGATCGAAGTTAGACAATAAAAATTGTACATGGAAAAATATTTGTAATTTAAAACAATTTAATTTACAAACTAGATTCCTGCTGTCTTACTTATTTGATTCCTGTGCACCCGTTCAGCGTTGGTATAGTTAAACTGGACGTTTTCTAGTTTGACTATACCTACACCGTGATTATAAGTCAAGTTTTGAACTTACCAACCTTATGCGTTTATAAGTAATATTTAAACCGTTGTAAGTAAGACAGCAGGAATAAAAGAAATGCAAACGTAATGATTTTTGAAAATCAAAAATTGAAATTATATTTGACTAAAAATTTAAATCACTTGTATAAAAATTTTCCACTAACAAAAAGAAATATCACCGAGATAGCCTCAAAGATACATGATATTATTAATAAAAATGGAGTTCAATAAATTTATACTATGGTATACAGTAGAAACCTGTTAGCATTTTTTTAAATAAACATAATACAATTTATTTATTTTAAAATATGCTGCGAGTATTCAATCTTTACTAAAAATAAACTTCAGATCCACTATCTGTCATCAAATAATGTTAAAGGAAAATTGTTGAGTATTTAAAAATAAATATTGTAAAAATAATTGCAAAATTGAATGTAGCATAAAGTGATATTAAAATGTTTGGAAAAATTCCATTAAAATCAGATCAGGAGAATAGTTAAAGATTACAACCCTTTTTATAAAATACCAAATCGGAAATATAAAATTTTAAAACTTTCTCAAAATATTTTCATAACCGAAAATCAAGTGAGATATCACAATTAATTTTATGTAAAACCATGGCACTTGTTAATTTTTTTTATATAAAACAAATAAAAGCATTTGATTCTTCTTCAATCCATCTCGGGGGCTGAGTCGTCTTTCTCGGGCTGATGGTAGAGGGTGGGGCCCCAGAGGTAGGGAGGGGGCGAGGAGGGCAGGTTGCTCTCTATGTCCACCAGCTGCAGACTGTCTTGGAAAGCGGAGAGCATCTCAAAGGCCGAACCCTGGAAAAAATTCATTGTTGATGGTGAGAATTTATTAAAATAATATCTTAATAGAGAGGAAAGACCGCCACAGCTTGCTTCATTCACATTCATACATACTTTTCTGTTTTTTTATGAAATTAGCCTTTTTTGCCCGCCATATTTTATTTGGCCATTTTTAATTATATTTGACACTTTGTTGTAGTAATTTGCCGTTGCATGCCTTTTTTCACAATGAGCTCTGTCTGCAGTAAAATAGCAATATCTTTTTATCTAGAGTAAAACAAATGTTATACCATTTTAAAAACTACACTAAATGAGCATTTTTTAAAAATAGCTTGCCAGGTTAGTCGAAGTAAGCTAATAAAAAATAAATTACTTAACACGTTGACCGCCAATATCGTTTTTTTAAATGGCAAAAAAATGAATTTGCGTTTTTAGGTTTTATTTAATAGAATAGATACAAATACGTATTTTGAAATTTACTTTGATGAAAATGAAGTGAATTTATAGAGTTTTTCTACGTGTCGGTCATGGGTGAACGACGCGGCGCAAATGGAATAATATTATAGGTGGCGCCGTGTCAGCCACTCTGTCGGTCTAACTGTCCGCGCAATATAGTACATTTTAATGCACTTTAGGTGTTTATTTTATTAAATTTTCCATTCGATTATATATATTCTGTCATCAATGTTGCTTTCAAACTTCAAAGGTTTAATTTTTAATTGGCAAACATACATTTTCTCTCACAATTGTTTTTTTGTTCCTTTTTACTTTGCTTTGTAATTATAATTTAAAAGTACTTGTTTGATAATTTGCTATACTATACTAATTTGCAATACTATAGGTAATTGTATTTTAATTTGCCAATAAAGTGATTTTTACATAATAGAGTTTCATTAAATTAATTTTTCACACATATGGCAATATTTATTGTTGCTATCAAAAAAAATTAAGGCCAAGCTGCAGGTATGTAGAGAAGGGCCGTCTCGGATATTATGAAAAGCAGTTTGAGCGGAGCGGCCGGCCGACAGCGCAAAACGGCAATTCGAAGTGAGGTATGTCGCGTCGGCCACCGGTGGCTGTCACGGCGTGATTGTAATGATTCAGTGTCGTCCACCGATAGCTGACAAGGCGGTTAACGTGTTAATAATAATAATAATAAAAGTTTTATTCAAGAAGAATCGGGCAATTTTTCCAGGTATCCTATGTTTATATCTGCGTTATGCTGCTTACAATAAAATGATTTATACAAAGTTCGAGTGTAACAATTAATAATGTTATATTATAAACATACCAATTTCCTTACACAGTTGAAAAAAGAAATGTTTTCTTACTTGATCACTGTCATTAATATTATTAGCAGCACGATTATGTGCAGTTGGGGAGTCAAAAGAATCCACATCGAAGGGTCGGCTGGACAGCCCGGGGGAGGAGAGGGGCCGGGTGCTCCGGTACATTCTGCCCAGCAGCCTCTGTGAATTGTGATCATCATTTGGCTTGGCCTTTGATTTGTATCCCGTCTTTCCATTGCGCATTATTGGTCGATAGTTGTTCCCAGAAGCTGTAATGAAAAAATGACCACATTATAAATAATTTTATAATCGCGGCGATAAACTATTTAAAATTAAATATTGAGATAAATTGCATCAGCTATTTATATTCAGGAATCATTTTCTAACAGATCACACATAACAAAGTTACGCTTTAAAAAAAAAAATTACATCAATCAGTGAAGTTTCCACTTAAAACAATAAGGACAACTATGTCATTAAATCTGTAAAGTTGGGGTGTCGCTACTGTAGATATGACGGTTGCACATGCAAAGAAAAATTGGTCATTTGTTAGTTCCTCATTTGGCCACCTGCATACAATAATTTGTATGTCTGTATGCAGGTAGTCAAAGACTCAGTATGTAGTTGAAAAATAATACCTTTAGATGAATTTGATGCATTTGAGGTACTTTTTGATGAATCAGATCTAGGAGACAGTTGAGATTCAAGAGTGCCAACATTTGGATCAAAAGTATTGCTCGATGTTCCGGCATCCATCTGCAGGGCGTCCAGTACACTGGTGGCTGTGATGGGCTGTAGCCAAGTTTTCTTGTTCCCTGAATAATGAACATTCATGTTGGTAAAATTGGACATTCATGATAAACCCTTGTTTCAACCCATAAGTTTCATCCACACAGTGTGAGGCAAAGACACAAGGTAGTGTCGTAACGCACATTTCATGTTGTGTGGATGCGTTTCCATGAGTTAATATGTATTAAAAATATTAAACTTTTATGTTGAATACCTTTCGGTGGCAATTGCATGGGACAAATCCACCCATTCTTATTGAAAACACTCAAAAACAAAACTTCATTTGAGAGACCCATTTGGTTGGCGGTTGCGGAACTAGTTGGGTTCTTGGACTGCCATCGATTATCCTTCTTCCCCTGTGGTTTGACAAACCCAGCACCCGGTACCGGATTGCTGTTAGCGTCAGTGTTTTGCAACTGTGATAGTTCTGCATATTCAACGTCATTTTCACCTAAAAGATAAATATGTACATTTAATCAATTATTTTTAAGAGTACACAACTATTATTGTAGAACACATAAAATAAAATGTATACCATTGCATCTGTTGAAAAGATTTAAATAGGATAAGGCTAGGTCTGAACGAAAATTTATATCGAAGGAATAATTATTGAGACTGTGAACATCATTGTTGATAGAATCATATGACGATAGACTTGATCTCGAGTGCACAGAGGAAATATCTACACATGCAAACACAATAATGGTTAATAAAATAATCAACTGAACAAACAAAAATTCAAGAGAGTAGGAAAATAAAACTGGATACAATATATAGTTATTTTTAGTCATATTTACTATGAAAACAACATAGATATGTACATATATTTCTTAGCTAAATAGCTAGAGCTGAATCAATATTTTGTTGATGAAACTTGCTTAATTGTTAACAGATACTACTAGTGCCAACTTGCATAACAGAAATTGAATATTTTTTTGTTGTTCAAAAACTGTCGCTTCTACAACAAAACAAAAAAAGTCTACCGGAAAAGATGTATCGGAGCACTTGATAAATATTATCAGGGCAAAGACAATTTGCTAATTAATTGTTATCTTTATATAATTATTTGGGTATCTAGATTAGTAAAGCTCACAAACTAATGATTGCAAACCTAATATGTACATTTAGTAAGGTACACAACTAAATACATATGTACAAACCTGACATGGTTTCATCATCTACATCATTTTCTTCAAAGCAAATATCATCCAGAGTGGCTATGTTTGGTTCCTCTTCCAACCCAATCAAGTCCTGTAATTAATAAACATATTTATTTTAACCAAAATCAGAAAAAACACGCTGCCATATTAGGGTGGTTCATAATATTATATACAAAATAATAGCGTCCTTAGATTCTTCGACATTTCATTTTCCAAGAAAGCACTTTTTCTTCTGACGAGAAAACAATAGTGATTCTGCTTCTTTTGAAACAAAATTCCTTAGAATTGTAAAAATGCTTCATACTTTTGAATGTATGGGAGGGATTCAATAATACTTAATAATAATAACCCCAATATCTCCATTAGAATAAGAGGGGGCGGGACGTAAAAGAGTTGCATTTTGCGTGTCAAGCAACCGTTCCAACTGTTGCCCAATTGCTTCAACCCTCGCTTCTTGTTCTGCCAGCTGCCCTTCTGTTAAGTTGCCATCTGTTTGGGTGACATTCTCATCTCCCTTGGCAGAAAAGGCCACGGGGTTTGCCAATTCCGGAGAAGATAGGGAACATCTCAACTGTAAAGGTCCCTTGCTCTGACCGGGCATCACCTTTAGTTTATCAATTGAATCTAGAAGGAAAAGAAATTCTTTAACATTTACTGACGCATCACAAATTATATCTAATTTACAACCTCCCAGGGATAACAACAGATCCTTTTTATGAAATAAAATCACAAACTAAAAAACACTGGTTTGTTAATTGTATCATTTAAAAGTTTTAAAACATTTTCACTAGCTTTTCCGTACCCTCTGTATAAAAATCTATTCGCAAAACGAATGCAAGTGGCTCATTCATGTGATTTTCTGAGATTTACTTACTGACTGAATTGTCCTTAAAAGGCTTGCCCTGTTTTCCAGTTTGCATCAAGCCTATTTGATTTTGGTTTGCCGGGCTGAAGAGGGTATTTAAACTTACGGGAACGGGCCTTGATCTGGAATTCAATAAATCCAAACAGGCTGAGAGAGCTTGATGTGATCTAAAATGACAAAACTTATAATTAGTAAAGTGTACATAATTCAATTAATGGATCTACATATCATTTGATCTTGAAAAAGAAACAAAAATATTTTTGTGTCGTATAAATCAATATGAATTAGTAAGTTTGTAATTCTATTGTTTTTTTATAAGGAATGTACAAAAAAATATATAAACCTAGACGTAGATGGTAAGTTTAAACCACCAATTGCTGCATCCAGCATCAGTTGATTATTGACTCCTGGATCAATATTAATGCTGGGTATTTCAGATGAATTGGAGGGATATGCTGGACATGCGGCATTAGTGCTGAGACTTATCTTCAGAGAGTCATTATTAATCAGTCTTTTATCGTCTATATTTGATATGTACGACTCTTCAGCGTGTATTGCATTTTTAGAATTTCTATCCCATTGAGATGTAGATAACTCTTTAGAGATGGCTGTCTTTGAATCGGTGAGGGGACTCTCTTCATTCTGGAGGGGAATCGAATTGGATGGATTTTGGGCCAAAGATTTATTACTGTTCTGCTCCGAAATAGAGCTATTCGAACTCTTGACTCTTGTGGCTGCCATGGAGTTGCGAGATATTTCGAAAGTTAGCCTCTATAAAAAAATTACAATAATTATTTAAAATACACCATACCAGGAATACATAATTGATGAAAATGAAGGCATAAAAAGTTTAAATTACCTCAGTGAGATTATTAATTTGCATTAAGCGTTGATTTTGTAAAGCTAGCAGTTGGTTGATGTACCATTGTTGATCTCTGCACTTTTGAAAGAATGTAGGAGGACGTACTTTGAACCTGTAACAAAAACAACAAACGCAGATATAGATTTAATAATACACAAAAGTAATTATTTATTTCTCTAAATATCTATGTATGTATATATACAGTCGAACTTGGTTATAACGATCACGGTAATAGTGAGGTCACGGCTTTAATGAATAATTACTCAATGATATTTTAGTTCGGGCTTATTTTCATACAATCGTATGAGGTTATAACCAGGTCGTTTCACTGATATAACGTCCAAATAATATTGTCAACTCAATGCGCCCGGGTGTGAGAAAAAAAATCCCAATCTCATAAACAAGAGAAAGAAAGCCACCCGTTCAACAAGGCGGTAGACTTTCCGTAAATCATGTTAAGGAGGGTATAAATCCCGATAGTTGTCGCTCTAAAAAACATTTCTATCCAGTACTATCGGACACTATGTAAAAGTGTCGTTTAAAATCAAAGTCATATGAATTTTTTTCTTTGCAATTCTGTTCTATTTTTACAAATTTGTTTGTACTCTCTGTCTAATTTGTATCTGGTTTTCCCTATTTCTTAAAAACAATAAATTTAATAATACGCAAGCTTTCATACCCTGGCGTAAATATCGATATTAGTAGGAAGGTACTTTTTTTACCTACCTACGTTTATAACAAGTAAAGGCTATAAGGAGCAAATTTGGTTGGTCCCTACGCCCTCGTTATAAGCAAGTTTGACTGTACTATAATCAATAAAAGTGGTTTAACTAATTTGGTGATAAATTTAAGAGGTAAAGATGCTCAATCGAAGGCATTGTTTTCGAAACAGTATTTCGCTTGACAAGATCAAGGTCATTAAATATAAATTCTATAATTTATCCAGAGTGTATAAATGTCCCCATTTTTGGTGATTCCATCGAAGTATATGTTGCTTCAAACATCAATAATTTCCTTCTTTTTTTTTCGGGTGATTTTCTAATTTATCCCTGATGGGCTTTTAAAAATTGTTAAAAATATGCCGAAATTTCTTTAAAACATTTCTCATGGGGTTAAAAAATTATACAGTGACATTTCGTAGCAATCAGGGATAATGACTGCTTTGAGTGTCAATTATTTCAATGGTATTTAAATGTTAATAATTTAAGTGCAGGATAGTCCTAATAAAATAAGATAATATGCAATATTTACTATAAAGTAGGAGAAAAATGATAAATGACACCCTAATAAAACTGGCTACATATAATACACAAGTACATAGCTTGTTAAATATTTTAATTAAACATTTCTTATATTTACCTTAGTACTAGAGTGTCAGTATCTGCACAAAGATAACCTTCGCTGGCCAATAAATCTAGCCGAAAGAATCGGTTGTATCCCCAGCACTCTCCCATTTCAAAGTCAGAGGCAAATTCTCTCACAATATTTTTACTTCCATCTCGTGTTGCCTGGTGCAACATCTCAACACGATATTCATATCTGAAAAGTATAGGACTAATTTGTATAAAAATGAGAAACAATAGATATTACTAATAGTAATGAAAGAATTCTTGCTTTGATGATTATGTGATCAAAAATTAAATTTATTGCTAAAATCAATACCATTAACATAATAACGTCATACATCTCTAATGACAGCAAATTCCATATAAATATAATATTGCACAAGAATGGTAACCTGTCAAACCAGGTGGGAATGCCACATCTACCAGTGTCTCAGTAGAAGATACTCTGAAGAACTAGCGTCATTGATCCCTTCGACACCACCGGTGTACCGCCGGGAAACACACCAAATGTGCCCCCAGCTTTGTTCTTGAATGATTGATGGAATGATTTGACAGCCTCTGTGTTTCCTCCGTCTTACAAAATTGGTCTCTTCAAGACCCACAAAAACCTTGATTTCAATGAGTTGGTTACTTACTTTGATGTTTCAGGCAATCCGGCACTAAGTTCTAGGAAGACAGAGAGATAGTTGCCTCGGACAACTCCGTTGCCGTCAGGATAAACCTTCAGCCTCCAACACAGGCCATTCACGTGTAACGGGGCGGAGTAGACGGGATCAGCCTTGTGCTGCAGCTGAGTGAAGCCGGATATCACAAAGGTGCTACTATCATACCCTGGCACTATTTCACTGTAAAAAAGTTTGCCATTACTGTGATTAAAAACCTCCTTTACATATTCATTTCCTAACCTTTCATTTTCCATCCTAAATATTAGTCTAAAACACTAACTTTATTTATTAAGTGGTACTGAAAATTCACAGATCACTGTCTAGAACCATTGGAACTATGGCAAACCCAATGAGGAATATTGTGGGGCAGAAGGAAGTGGGGAAGAAGGAATAAAGAAAGGTTGGAAAGTTCTTGACTATTCAGATTTGATCATAAAACATAGCTAAAGCCATTTCAAGCAGCATTTCGATTCTGAATGGTGGTTATCGCCAGGCCAATGATAATAACAATTCATTGTATAATGCAAATTTAGTGCACTTTTTTATGGAAGAACCCATATAAATTTAATTTTTTAACTCACAGCCTTTGGGTCCAGAGCCAAGGAGCTCACCACTCTGTCGTGTAGGTTGTCAAACTTTAATTTTCAGTTTTATTATATTTATGGAACACATAAATATTGCAGCAACGCGGTGTTGCCCGTAAAAGAATTCTTAAATGAAATAATGCATACCTGTGAAAATCTGCAGGAACAGGGGCTGTAACAAAGCTGGCCATTGGCTTTTTCCGGACTTGGTGTATTAACTTAGAGAGTTCTGCACTTTTCGATATCAACTCTGATCTGAAATTTATGAACACAACTAATTAGGCTCTGGTCACGTCAGTCTGCTGTAGAAAAGTCAAGAGAGAAGCTGTATGCAACAAGATTCAGGTTATTTAGAAAGGTAACTTTAAAAAGTTAAACTAATCAATAAAAAGAAAAGATTTGAAAAATTAACCAATTGAGATGATGGTTAGCGGGTAACGGTTTAATGCAAATATTGATTTGAGTGATGTGAACCATGGACACACTGGCACCTGGTACATTATCTGGAAACAGCTAAAATCACAAGACGAAGAAACCTTTGTGCTAATTCCATTTCTAATCCTAACTGTGTCACATCCTACAGATGATTATTACTATATTCAAATAAACAGAATAGGCAACACAAGTTTGTTTAGATGAACACATTCATATCTGACAGTATTGATACCGTAAAACGTCTGTCGTGCATGGTTTGATCTATCGCCGCGTGGGGTGCTAACGTCTGAAAAAATATTTGTTCTCGGCTGAGACACGGGAAAAAGTATAAGTGGTAAATTAAAATATAACAGTATCTGTTTATCAATTGCGTAATTAAATACACATCATTTTTGTAAATAATTTTGGTGCAATTTATATCAGTACCAAATTTGAGGAAATTATTTTTGGATATTACAACACTGACACGTGTCTAACCGACATCAATTCAAAGGTATTCTCTGTTAAGTGATGCAATAACCTGAAAAATGCCTTTTTGATTTGTTTGGATAGCTGTAACTCGCCTAAAAGAGACTAGCAGCAAAAACCAAGGGTTTTTATTTGCTGGTCTATTTTTATTGTATGTATGTACCCTGGGGCTTCTAAATTACAATTTTGTACATATTTTTGACAACTGTAGCACAAAGTAAAGTTAAATAAAATAAAAGACAGTACAACAAGTGAAATAAAATAACATAAAAGGTTAGTAAAATAAAGCTACAATACATATTATAAAGATTGGGTAAGCTGAGAAATAACAACATTTAATAGTAATATTTTACGTATGTACATAATAGTTAATATATTATACATAATACTATGACACCAACGAAGATTGAATTATCAAACATTTACATAAAATAAACAAATATATAAAGAATGTGTTATGGGATGACTAAATAAGCTTACCTTGTACAAGAATGCAGTTGGTGTTCTATTTCCTGAAGCAGGTGTTCCAACTGCTCCGTCTCTTGATTGAGTCCATTCTTTTGTCCCATGAGTGTGAGGAGCTTCGCCTTGAGAGCGGAATCCAGTCGAGCAATCATGAGCTCAACCGCATTTCTTATTTCTCTCACTCTTTCGTCTTTGGCTGCTCTGACTGATTCGACATTGCGCTCCTAAGAAATACAAATCATTTATAATTATTATTAAATTAGTAGAGTAAGTACATTACATAAAATTAGGTAGGTATCCATTAATATTACCATGCAGTATTAAATTTGAGCAAATCATCATCACTATAATTAATAAACCGCCAGTTGCATACCCCGACCTATTAGAAAAGATAATATTTAAAGTGCCTAGTGCAGAAACAAGAAATATAACAAAATGCTTCGTTCCAAACATTTTTTGAAATGGTAAATTATTTTAAATCTAATCAAGAAAGAATGTTAATAAATGTATAAAATAATAATGGTAGAAATAAATAAAATGTTTTAATACACTGTTAAAAAAAAAAAACATTTGGACACATCTTTGCTTTGGCTGCACTCGCTGATCTTATATTTATGAAATTATTAACTTTTTGATGAAAGATTTATTCAAAAACCCAATTACTTTATGTACATCACTTTTTCATTTGATAAAAAAAGATATTATTCTTTACATACGCCAACTAGTTTCGACACTATCCGTGTCATCATCGGGGCACAAAGCATAAAATAATTATAAATCTAAAATATATTTTATAAACAGCTTTATATTTTTTTGTATTGTAAAAAAATGTATTATTATATTGTTTCTATTAATTTTCCTTGAATTATAAGTTTTAAGTTTACACTTCTTACCTATAGAATGTACAAATATATGTACCAAATAAAATATATAAATTTTCATAATTTTTTTTATTATAAATTTATAAAATACAAATTATTGCAACCATCCAAACTAGGCACATGCCTATATTATGGTAGTCAACATTTTAGATAAAAATAGTAGATGCAGTGAATACAAAAACTAATAAGTACTAAATATAAAAGAAGGTTGTAAACGATATTGTAAAACTCAGTTCCGTAATCAGTTGCGTGGTTGGAAGTTTCCGTGTTGGATGTAAGTGCCTGGGTAACTATGTTGGTAACTAAGTCCAGAAGGTCCTGTTGGATAACAGCATACGAGTATATATTATAGTAGAATCTTCATCTCAAATGTGAGCCTGCATGCAATCCAATTTCATCCGTTCTAGCCGAAGGAAACATGTCAGAAGGCTCGGCCATCTGACCGTCTTTTCCTTAATTCACACCCATTTTCTGATCCCTTTCGACATGTTTCCTTCAAATTGACTGGAGAAAATCGTATCTGTCTGTACACATGTTTTTTCTACTGCAAAAACTTACAACATCCTGCACAAGACTGATGAGTTCCATCAGCCGGCGCCTCAGTTTGGCGCCCTCGTCCCTTATCTGCGTGACGTGTTGTTCGTATACCTCCTCCAGAGGCTTGAAGGTGTGCCCCGAGTGCGTGCCGCCCCACAGTGCGCACTGGTGGCAGATGCAGCACCGGCAGGTCCAGCAGTACACGCTGAGCTTCTCGTGATGGCTGATACACCTGATGGAAAACAGTGTTATTGGAAAATTTCCTCAGCAAAACCGCATCAAGGATGTCTAGGCCTAAGAAGAAAGACCTCTCACAGCCAAATTGACAAACAACAGAATCGATACAACTAACTAAGCTGTTATGTTGATTTATCAATATCGCTGGTACATCAGGGGATGCTTAATATATTGAGAATTTTATCGTTGTCTGTAAAAAATAAATCGTCCTACAATGGCAATACCGACACATTTTATTTTACAAATATCATTGCCGACTGGGGGCGTGTTAGTTAAAGTCGACTAATTACCGATAACGCTGATAAAAATCTTTATTATGTCAATATTGACAATTTGAAGGCGTACATGCAAGTTGTTCCAGAATAAAATAAGGAAAACAGAAATGCTGTATGAGTAAACTAGGCTTAAAACGGAATAAAAAATATAGAGATATCAGGAGGTGTCTCTTCCAATTAATGGGTTCCCAATCTTAGTTGGTCAATGCTCATGTACACAGTTCACATTAAGTGATTGATTACAGCTCAAATATAATTGGAAAACTTTACCGGACAAAACCCTTTATTGGTGCTAAAAATACTTCCATTAATTCATGTTCTAACACTGTATAATGTTCTTTTGAAAATAAAACATTAATAGCTAAATATTAGGTAAACTTATTTTAAAATCTAATTTTTTCCTTTCTCAAGTGGTGGAGAAGCGGAGTCTTGGTGGAATCTAGGCAGATTTATGGAAATAAAGAATAGTTGATTGCAAAGGGAATAAAAAACACAATTTGCAAAATGAGGTAAACAGCCAAGTGACAATCATTTCGATGGATCCTACATAAACTAATACATCCACAAGTTTTCAGGAGAGCTGTTTAAAGTAAGATATGATTGAACTTTTTATACGGGTAGTCATTAAATTTAGTGTACATATTATTTAAACAATAATTATATTAAAAAGGTGAGCATGGCAATGAAGAAGCAAATAATTTATGAACATATCCAAAGGGACAGATACAATAGGTCTTTTCCTTAAAAATATCATAAACAAAGAATCCCCAAAGATGAGGAAAACCTGAGGGTGTCCTGTGAGTGCCTCCCGCAAGGAGAAGTGAATTTAACTTACCTGTCGCGATCCATATCCCTCTGAGCAGCATTACCACCTTGTTGCATGGTTTCTATTTGTTGAGTGACCTCCTCCACCCAACGACAGTTAACCAGCTCATGAAGATGAAGAGAGGCTCGACAGTGAGGGCACTGGGATCGCTGCTCCGTCAACCAGCGCCGCACACAGCCGTAACAACATAGCTTTGAGCAGTGAGGACATAAATGGGCATCCACCAATTTTTCCATGCAAATGAAACAGCGGAACACTTCGGCCAAAGTCTGTAAAAAAGAGTGTGCAAATTCAATTATGTCTCAATCAGATTGAGATTCATTGGCGAAATGCTAAAATATCCAGACTGATTTAGCATGGAATCTGACAATTGTGTTCACACTGCTAGGAGTAAAAATTATTCTAGATTCTATTATAATCCAGCCAAACAAAACCCTCAAAAACAAAGAATGTAGCATTCTTTTAACTTTGTGGAATCCTGGTCTGAACGCTTCATTTTTATGTGTGATTTTAAACATGTTGAATTTAATAATAGTGTAGTAGTCCTTTTAAAAGTTTAAGAATCTATCTAAGTACTACTAAGTATGTATCTACTACTGTTTAAGAACTTTATCATGGATTTGATTTACTAAAAAAGCGTAAGAGATGAATTTAATTTGAATGAAAAGGTTCACCGAAAATAATAAAACCACAAACCTCCACTATGTGATCGTCATTACTGGAATTGCCTTTGTCCCTTGCAGCCATAATTTGTATTAAATGTAGCTATTTAATATTTACATATAAACAATCTAAATCATCGTCAGAAAAAAGTTTGTCTCATTCAATTTTTCAATAATTTGACATCATAGCTAAGTGATAAATGAAAAAATAAGAGACTTTTACATGTTTTAATAAAAACAAGCTCCAACATAAATGTAACAAAACAAGTAAACGTCAGCGGCGCTATTGCGCAGACAAATTTGGAATAGATTTTTCAAATTGGCCATTTCACTAGTGATGCATAATCGAGGTATTAATTTTGAATAGATCGATTATTTGACTCGGTAAAAAAAATCATTTTTTTAATCGATATTTTGCCAAAACATTAATTTATTTCATCTATAATTAAGTATTTAAATGTTGATTAATTCGAGCCGTCATTCGAATGATTTTTTGTTTAAAAAAAATATTTTGCATTTAAGCTCATAGCTAAATTAAAGTAATACGTTTTGTTTAACCATCCACGCCACATTTTAATTTTGTTCAGATCAAAATGCTTATCTTTGAAGTTGAGAGAATCATTAGTGTAGATTTTGTAGTTACGAAAATAAATTAGATTTAAAAATAAATCGTAGTTATTATTTTGGCTGCCTGCAGAAATGAGTATCTCAACTTGTAAACTAAACATAAACGTCATATTCAATTATAATTCAATAACACTTTGGAGTCTTTAACAGCCAATGAAAATCTCTACACGAAAAAACATGTTGTTTTCACGGCAACAATCTTTATGCTTTTAGTGGTTGTTAGTAGCTAGAAAAATATAATAGAGAATAGTAACCTGATTTTTTCACGGTATCATCAATTTGGTGTTATTTGTACCAAAAAAAAAACCACTCTAGAATTCGGGTGAAGATTGATTATCATCATTTTAAACCACTTTATGATGATATAAATAGGAAAAATAAAAACATTGTCAAACTATTCATAATTCGGCTGTTAAAACAATAATAAAAAACAACATAATTATTTAAACTTACTATAATGTTAAAAATAATTTTATGAAAATCTTATAACCCGATTTTTTATTGTCGACTAAAAAAACAAATATCAAAAAAATATATTTATAAAATCTTTTTGTACAATATAGCTCTTAATTGGTACGAACTTTAGTGCCACTTTTTGTAAGATTTTACTTAAAATCAAGTACTTTTTGGACTTCAGGTACAACTATTTTAGTAATGGTATGGATTATGTAATGTCAATTAGTTACAATAAGTTGTCTATAGTTCACTAGAAAAATGGCTGCCCTTGTCAGGAGCTCTGCGCTGCTGCAGCTGAGGAAGAATTTTCCTCGAATTCCTCGAGAAGTTCGTTTAATATCAACTTCAAAAAAGAATAGTGATACTGCAACCGTTACACCGACGACTGCAACAGAAGCCCCTCACGACTTTTCGAAACCTGACCCTAAAAATTGGTTAAGTTATGGATTCAACTACTCTGACAAGGAAGAAGACAGCAATCACCACCATGCTTCGTTCTTCATGTCGGTATCTGTGGTATTTATTCTTGGTGGATGTATTTGGGCCTATGCTCCTGACATAAACATGAGAAATTGGGCTAGTCGTGAAGCGTACCTGGAAATCAGACGTCGCGAGGCTGCTGGTCTTCCTCACGTTGATAAAAACCACATCGATCCTGCTCTCATAACTTTACCAACAGACGAAGAATTAGGAGATACCGAATTAATTATTTAAAGTGGCGGACAAAAGCACTTCAGTAGGTGTAGGAATAAAATGTAAATATTTTTGCCATTTATTTAAGCTAATGTTTGAGCGGAGGCATACACATGTTCAGCTGTAACTTATCTGTTCGATTGTTTCAATACATTGTACTAAATCAATAAAATTAATTGTTTTAATGTATTTCCTTTTCTTACCATGAAACTGAAAATAACAATTCATGGGCAAGTGTAAGAGAACCAAAGTGTTTTTTAGGCTCAATCAATATTTTATATCAGATCAAGATGTATATTGCTTGATACTTGTGTAGCTCATTCGACGCACACTACGCGGTGACTTGACAAAGCTATACACATACACGCGGGACCACCAGAGAATCCCTTTTAGTACAAATTATATAAGGACGTCGTCAACCTTTTCTGTGATGGATTTTTCAATGTGAATTTTAACACAATGTTTATTTAATGGTAAACATGGCATCGCATTGATCATTTTCATGATATGTTATACAATATGGCGGTGACGAGAAGATAATAACTAAGATTTTTATTTTAAAATGTTTTGTGAAATTGTAGATTATATGACAGCATTTTCAAATACAATACTGATAAAGGCCATACACCCATTTCTAACAGGACAAAATGAGACATTTATAGACAGCAGCCATATTATAGCGAAAATCCAGATCAATATAATTTTACACTGACGAGAATCAACAACACAACAAGCATGACTCATTCAAAGTCAAATATGTCCAAGATCTTACAAATATATGGATTTATACATAATCCTAACAAGGTGAGAATTGCAGTGCCATAGTGAAATTGTAACAATTTTTTAAATGCACTTCAGGGGTGCTTTCAGACAGATCGACAACTTATATTTTAATTTTTTTTCCAAGATAGTCATCACTTTGACGTGAAGTGCATTTGAAATTCAGGAATCCAGTTTTGCTGATGAATTTTTAACCCTGGAGATTTTCTTTCAAGTAAGCGCCCTTGAGGTGATTTTCCCACGAAAACGGCCATATAAAAGTTATCCATTTATTATTATTATTATTAAAGTGTGGAAAGAGTGTAGATTCTACCATTCACTGTTAGTTTTATCCCATTATCGGTGATACTATATGCTAAAAGAATCTTTGAAAAAAAAGTTAGTATGGAATCTTTAAAAAATTGTATAGGTACACAACTAAAAATAAATCTGCTCTTTTGATTTTCTATTTGGGGCTGTAAATTAATCGGTTTATAAATATCATGGTTTTCTCAGTAATATTTCGATGGGTAAGAAACACAAAAACGTATCTACAAAAAATGCGTTTTTGAGTTAAGTATGCAGAAATGTTCCCAACTATCGGTTCTATCCGTAGCACAAAGATGTATCTACGAAAAATCGATAGGTAATGAAATAATCTGAGGGTCATATTTGAAAATATATATAAAAAAAATCAGGTATGGAGAATTTCTAAAAAATTCTTACTGTGCAATTGGAAGAGAAAATGTCATGTTTTATGTGTGAAACTTTTAATTCCATGCCTTTTCCGGTTTTGCTGAAAAGGCATGGAATTAATCTGAAAAAAAGAGACGTTTTCTGCTCTCCTGAACATTTGCCTTTTTGTAGATACGTTTTTGTGTTTCTCAGCCATCGATTTGTAAAGTGACACTTTCTAAATTGTGTAGGAGTTATGTTTATTCAACTTACGCATGAATATTACGTATAAAAGAAATGAAATTTGCTCTGTAGTTAAAAAATATAACAAAGTGTTGAACGATTATTTAATTTAACATGTTACAGACAGCAAAAATATATCAAAACGGGAACTAGGTAATAGATTTTTAAAAATCTGGCCCACATTATGTTAGGGAAACCTCAAATTTCTATCCAACAAAATCAACAGGGATCTTAAGGTCAAAGAATTTCATTTTTTCAATAATGGTTTATTTGTATGCTTACAAACTTATTATAATTGGCAAAAGTATAAATGCTGTACAGATAAAATATCAATTATTAAAGACATTATTTTCCAGCAAATAAGAAATAATTTGTAGGTGACAGAAACATTATACACCGCCATTAGAAATAACTTGTAGCACATACATAATTCTGTACTCCATTACCTTTTGGTCATCCTTAACACACTGTTTAATCATAATTTAACTTTTAATTAATCGGTGAAACTAAGTTTAAGACGAGTGGAAATTTATGATTTATTTGTCACACAAAAAACTAAATCTTTTACAATATTATTGCACTATGCTGAAAATTTCAACAATACATTCTAAGCGTTTTGGGTTATAATATATATTATACCACATTTCTTTTACTTACCTGTCAATTACGTTAATTTCTACAAGTTTTGATTTTGAAGAATAAGGTTTACATAACAAATTGTCGTTGTTATTAATTTCTTAAATCATTCTTTAAAAATAAAAATTAGGGATAAATTCAACCATACCAAATTCATTGGTACATTCCCACCTTTGGTTACAATTTTACAATCCTCACTAATGACGAGTACTCCCACAAAAAAATAAAAATGCAATAACTTAGTATTCAAGTGAACTGGCATTAATTCTACACAGAGGGCTGAAAATTGGATCGCTTATACCTAATAAAAATACTATTTTAGACGGGAATGGTAAATTTGTTTTATGTACAATTTTAATGTTAACCTTTCATCTGATGACAAATCACCTCCCACCAAATAAAACTTCCATGGCTAAGGATTTTAAGTGAAAAGGAAATAACAATGGGATACAATTCAATATTCTTGAGAACACAGGATATTGATTCATTTAATATGCTTTGTTTGTTCATAAAGACTTTGCACAAATAGTAAATACAATAAATATTTGAATGGATAATAGCTTGTGAATCGTAATCATAATTCGTAAAAAGCCATACAGAATTTACAAGTTAAAGTTGTGGATTTGTATTTTATCAGCCCTTTAAATTTTAGATAGCGTTCTCCTCTCCCGGGTTGTACAAAGAAATAAACATTTTCAATTATATAAAAAAAAGAATAAACAAAGTGAAAGTACAAACAATATAATATTTTTTTGCATCTCACCAAATTTATTTATAATATATTATCAAATAAACATTGCGTTATTTCTTAATTTTTTTTCCATATTCAATAAGTAACAGACAAAATGTATGCAATGATAAATAAACATTTTAAAAGTAGTAAGCAATTTTGATAAAGCATTTTGTATGCGTGTAACTTCAAATAACATAGCCGCTGTAGCAACTGATGCGTCATCAATATTGAACAAACTTAAAACCAGAATGCTTTAAAAGTTGTGCACCAAATTATATGAATACTAGCTTTACTACATATAATAAGAGATGTCAACATTTAAAATTTATCTAACCTAGTAGTTCTTTTAAATATTTCACGATGGCGTTTGTGGTTGACTAAAAGATGGAGGGTGCGATAGTCCTTCTAAGGTGGTAGCTGGGAGGGAGGCGCTTACTGTGATAGGCGGCATGCCAGGTAGGGACAAGGATGTCAAGACTGGGGCATTATAAGAGGATTGTGGGACACTCATTTGGGGACCAGCAAAGTTAACTGCGTAAGTTGAGTTTTGGATAGATGATGTGGGCGGTAAGACGTTTGGTGGCGGCTGCGTGTAGCTAGGCATCATGGGGATGTACGGCTGCGGCTGGTTCATGGGCAGCCCCGGTAAGCTTGGCAGCGGAGTGGGTCCCTGCATGTTGGTTGAGTATACAGGGTTTGTGGTGGGCATGCTACCCATATTGGTTGACATCAGTTCACCTGGGCCTGATTATGAAAATATTCTGATTAATACACACATAATAACAAAGTAGACAGGCTCAGAAGTTTAAGTCCAGTTTGGAGGGCGTTATATATGCAGACTGCGTTTGATGTACGCACTATGACGTGGCGATAACAATGATCTGCGGCCCGCTAGGCTATCATTGCATAGGGGGCCTTAGAATCTTGCTAACCTGTCAAAATGAAAATGTTCCACATGAATCCCATCTTTGTTTTACTTTTCTTTTTTTAACGTGAATACCGCACAAGAGTCTCAACTGCTCTCAACCGTCTAGAGCCAGTGAGACTATGGCATCCCCAATAGGGGTATGTTGTGAGGCTGAAGGTAGTGGGGAGGGGAAGGAGATGAGGAAGGGGAAGTACCTGGCTATTCAGATCTGGTCACCAAACACGGCTACAGCCATTTCAAGCAACGTTTCAATTCTGAATGGTGGTCTTTCACCAGGGCGATACTTAGAGTATCTACCATTCTGTGTAGAAAAAAATTGATTTGACTTAGCTAATAACAAATGATTACATTTCACACATCTCTAGTGCGAACTCTCCTTGATAGGTTGATCATTATCAATTGCCGTGGCATTTTTGGGGCATCGAAAAATGATAAAAACAGAAGTTTTCAATATTTTAGGCATTTATGACAATATCGGGCTGGTATCAGCTAAAAATACTTACTGCTTGGGAATGCTGGATGCCCGGTGGAAGGAGCTTGGAAGTTTGAACCTCCCAACGGAGCCTGAAGATCCCGCGGAACCATGGGCACTCCGGACAGGAACGGGGGCGGTGAATAGCTCATTCCGGCTGTCACGTTCACCGGAGATGGGACATAGGTGCTGGTGCCCGGATTGACTGAGTACAGTGGCACGTTGGGCTGCGGACCAGTGGGGGGCGCGAAAGGCGGCAATTTGTCATTAACCGTTAAGTCGCCAAAATGACTGGCTAAATTACCATCCGTAGCAGGCTCAATAATATTTCCCTGTAAAGATTAACAGCACTCTATTATTATGTTATTTACAGTGTTAAAACAGCTGTGTAAACGATAATTTATTTACCGTAAGTAAACCATTTTATACATTAATGGAAATAATTTGTCAATTGTGATCTGGAGTACATAAAGCAAACAAATTACATTCCAGACAAGAGATAAGAAAATTACCAGCATATTTCATATTTAATAAAAAAAATTATATTTTTTCAACAACAATTCAAGTTTTAGCAATTAATGTCTTAAGGTTAACAATCTCATTTATTTTTACGTCAACACTAAACAAGAGAGATTCCATAGTCACCTTGTGGCTCCAACTATGACTATGTTCTCCCAATCGGCACAATGTTGTGAGCGAGGTGGAAAGAAATAAGTGAAAAAAATTTCCATAATAAGGACAATGAAAATAACAGAATATAATAACTAGGACTGGAAGATTGACTTTGACCCCCTGTTATTTGTCTTTTCAAATCGATAAGGATGTTTTTTACATTGGATGGTGTTTTACAGAAAAACAATGTCATAAGGTGTTTTTGTATATTATTTTTTGAATTTCTGAGAAACGTCAATATCGTTCTTTCCTCTCATATCTCAAAATTAAAGTTCTATAAATAACTGCCTTTTTAATTATTAGGGCAGCGTAAGATTTATAGTAAGTAATACCCCAATTACATTCCAAGTAAAGGATCGTTTACAAACCATATTCTCATATGAATTAGGGTGAACGGCTGGTTCAGGTAAACTGCGGACTGGTATCCTGTGAAGGTATCCATAGCCAATTCCACATCCCAGACTACCATCCCCACCCCAGGCATTGTTGGGCGTGATGACCACCTCCCGACAAGTGTCGTCCATGGTGTTGTAAACATACAGCTTCAATGGTCGCCCTTCGTGAGCCTCTATTAATGTAAATAGATCTTCGCTCTCGTGGAGGATAGAGTCTGCTCCGATAATATAGTCCGTGAATGGTTTCAAACCAGCCATTTCAGCCGGAGATGATGGGTGCACTTCCTAAAATAAGAAAAATGCGTATGTAAATATAATAAAGTTATACTGGAATATAAAAGAGATTAACTAGATAATTAAAAATAATATAGATGGTGATATTACCAGTATGTGCCAAACGTTCTCGTTAGCTCCCTCGAAAGAGCAGAAGCGAATGCTAACACCCAGGTGACCTTGTCCACCCCATGAAGTACTGGGCATGATGTTGACCTCTCTGACTACTTGGGTTTTGCTACTATAGACTGACATTTGAATGTTTTTATCAATTCCATTTTTCAATAATTCCTTCAAGGTATCATTATCTTGGTCTAGTCTAGTCTTTTCAATAGCAACAATAAAATCGAAAAAGGCTTCTAATCCAGCTTTTTGGCCGGGTGATCCATCTTGCACCTAGAAAAATAATTAAATCTTAATATTCGTTTAAGGTTATAAATGTACCGAAAAATACGAAATAATTAGCGCCATTACCCTCAGGACGTGGTAGCCCTCTGATCCTCCGCCCGGTATTTCCGCGCTATGGGAAGAACCCATTTTATTTCGAAATTAAGGTGAAAAAACTTAAATATTTGACAAATGTTTTATGTTTGACAGATAAAATTACGTGGCACAATACACGCCATCTACAACTTTTGTTGATTATAACAAGGGCTACATGACACAAAATTATCTAGACAGTAAAAAGTAGCCAATGAGAAGCTACAAACTCATCGGGGCTAAATCAAAACTGGTAAAATCATAATATATATCTTTTATGTTTTTTTGATGAAATTACTATCTTGTAGAGGTGAATAGCAAAAAAATAAAATCCAGCTCACTCTACAAGATTAGTGTGGCATAAATTAAAATGTCTCCAGAGTAATGATTTTAATTTATACAACCCATTGCTTTTAGCAATTTGTCGAAACTTTTCTTGAAATCTTTGAAAAAAATCAGACTTCTACAATTGGTTTTTTTGTCTTTATAAAATAAAATAAAAACTATCATGAACAAAGAGATGTGACATCAAAAAAAAATTTGCTGTGTTGACGTATTTTTGGGGTTTTAATCAATAATATTGTTTTAATTTCATTATTTGCAGCAAGCTAAAATAAAAAATGCTAGAGGCAATTGGTAATGCCGCCTGGGTGGATGCTGACTATAAAAACGAATGTCTCAATATTATCAAGAACTCTACAAATATTCTGATCAGAGGTGATATTTTCATCTATGTCTATTTTGCTTTGTTTTGTGTTTAGAGGTTTGACAGCCGCGGTTGCGGTTATGTTTTTAATTTTTATGTTTTGGATAAAAAATAAGTAAATTGTAAGCGTTTGTAATGATTTTTTTACACTTGAATGACTTTAATATACTTATTATTGAATTGTGTCTGAAATAAGACGTATTTAGTTGAATAAAATGTTGATGTAATATTAGACTATCTTATAAACAAAACACGGATGTTCGAGATGTCGATATTGTACTTCCGATGAAATGGCTTTGAAGTGAACGGAGATTTTTTTTTGAAAGAAAACAAACCAGTGAAGGCCTTTCATTTGTACCGAAATTTAACATACGTATTAAAATTGCTTATCTCTTTTAGACAGTTGTATGCTAGATAACAAAGATAAGAATCCTCCATGATTTCCTTCGAATGATGTTCAACAAATTATCGTAAAAACGACCAAAATGCCGACGAGGACGAACACCTTGAAGTATCTTGTGATATTCTACAATATAATTTTCGCGGTTAGTATTGTTTTTGTCCATTTTGTAACATGTTATTTTCTTTAATGTGTTTCGTCATTTCACTTTGCATAATATCAAGGCAAATATTGACATCTGTATTCATCACTTGACTGTGCCACAATTCATCAGACAAAATATAGTTGGCTATTTTTCCTAGCATTTGTGCCTGTTTGGAATCAGAATAAGTAACTTTATTTAGCTTTAAACTATTGTTTCAAACAAAGTAATTTGATACTTTTTAAAAATAGTTCTGCCAATATTATAATATACAATGTAATATGGCCTGTTGCCTTCTCCATGTAGTAGTGCTGAATAATCAATCAATAATCAAAATATCCTTGATTATTATTCCACAAAAATGGTGCTATATAATTTAGCTAAGTATTATTATCCAATTTTAATTCATTGTGCACTTCTAAAACTAATTATGTAAAACATTTCGATTCGAAATATTGTCGCCGGAAAGACAAAAGGGCTGAACCGTCATTTTGGGAACTTTACACCAGAGCACTTCAAAGTTTTTTTTTGTTTTGTAATAAAATTCATAAGTCTTAAGTACCTGGTTGGATTTTGAAAAAAAGTTAACTCACGTTACTCAATGCTCTCACTGAGTTACCTAAAGCAACAAAAAGCAAAAAATGTCCAAAACTTGTGTCGCTTGAGTCAAGTCTTTTTCCAAATGATAAAATTATTTTAGATGGCTGAAGAACCACCAAAGTCTTCAGAATCAAACGATAGTTTATCATCAGAGCATTCGATGCAGAAAAAAACGGATTCTTAACTCATTTTTGACCAAAGTGTCGCTTAAGCCCTTTTGCCTTTCCAGTGACAATATAATCAATTGAAATTTATTCCAACATTTCGATTCTAAAATAATTTACTAAAATTAATTCTAAACATTCATCATTAACTGGAATGTATTAAAACCAGCATTTGAGTATTTTAGTATTCCCAAATTGAATGTTACGATTATCGTAATATTACGATTTTTTTTTAAACAGTAGTTTATTTAAAAATATAAACATTTCAAGTATTCATTCCAGTACAAAGATCACTGTTTAACAAAATATTAAGTTTAAATATTCTGCTCCCTCAAAATCAATACTTTGATACTTCTAATATAAACTGTATATTTAAAAGTGTGATCTGTTTATTTTCAGATATCTGGCTTTGCAGTTTTCTTGCTGAATTGTATATTTTTATACCAGTTCCTACGCTACAATCAATTCCTCAGTTTAAAAATAACTGCCCCGGCCATAACGCTGGTCGTAGTGGGTCTGGTATCATGCCTGGTTGCTTGGATCGGATGGAGGGCCGCCTGCACCTTGCACAGGTTACATGTGATTATGGTAAGTGGGTGGTCAGAACATCTATCTTACACAATTTTACGGCACTTTGGTTGATTTTTTTCTTTCTTAATTGTTTTACAGGGGGGATATAAACAAAGATTAAATTCTTATACAGTAAAAGCTCTTTATTTGCAGATTTGCGTTTTTGATATGACCACTGTAGGTTTTCGCAACCCGAACTTTTCTTATTCATAGTCACGATTTGCTCCACAGTTGTTTAAGTGGATGATATACTTGAACAAGAATAAATTCTTTGTTTCTTCAATGTCCTCACTGTTTTCAACAAACATATTATTTTTCGGAAATCTAACATAACCTGCCTCATTTGGTTTATTTTCTAGAGTCATGTCCCAGGAAACTATTCAGAGATCGGTCAATAATATCTAGCACTTATAAAATAAAATACCTCTTATTGTGTTAGTAAAATAAAATTGACAGATTTTTTTACAATCTCATATTATCTATGATTATCATGTTTTCCGTCTCTTTATACTAATATATTTTTAATAAAATATACTAAGGAAAGGAGTATAAATGGTTTCTTATAGAGGTGTTGGGTTTTAATTTCATCATTAATTTGATGAAAAAGGAAGAGCAGAAATAAATAAAGTACCTACATAATATGCAAGGGAGAATTTTTTTCCTCATACATTTTTATTACAAATATTTTTGAAAAAGCCTTTGAATTGATTCATAATTTAACTTAAAAAAACCATATTTCAAATTTTACATGATTATTTATTTGATTATACTACACAAAGCAACATTCTCGTGTTCAATTTTCCATGTTAAATTCATTGTTAAGTGTTAAATAATGACGTTTTATAAAAAGTTTACTGAAATCTATTTTTTCAGTTTGGTTTGCTGCTGCTCCTAATAGTTGTAACACAGTTTGGGAGTCAGCATTTGGGCCCTGGTAGTTTGGGACAATTTAAAGGATGAAGTGACAGGTTTAGCCGATTTGGACTTCTTGGCTGCTACGGAGCACAAACATGATCCCGCCATTAAGAGATGGGAAAGGCTGCAGACTGAGGTGAGCTTACATCCATTCATTACTATGTATAGATATTTAAATTTATTTTGATTTTTATAAGGGATTGGGTGAATTTTCCTTTCTCACACCAGGTATTTTGTGATCAGAACATACCACGCAACCCATGTTTTTGTTGGGATTTTGATCAATAACATGCAATCTGCCCCATTCAAGAGTTTATTTTCATCACCTGTCACACACTCTTTCATATTTATACGTCGAAAGTCGCCAATTAATTGACTGTCGAGCTTACTAGATACGAATGTATGACGGCGCGGGCAGTAAATTTGAAATATTTTCAGTTATTTATTGATAGGCCAGTAGTCATTATATTATTTGGGGGTGCGTTACAGAATTGCAGTCTAGTACGGGCCATCCCTGTTTAGTATAAAAGTCTCAACCCACAATACGTCAAAAACACGCTGTGATGATGGATTTATTTGTAACCATACATACCTAATAACCGTTTTCATTCAAGCTTTCACACTATTAGTTTTTCTATGGAAACTAATTGTTTTTATGGATACAAATAAATCCGTTATCACAGCTCGTTTTTAACATATTGTGAACACAGACCCTAAAGGGAACCACAATATTCTAAGTAGTTTTTCATTTACACCTTATACTACAATATAATTATTTCTATTTAACTTTAAAATGAAACTATTTTAAATGATACTATCATCGATAGTATTCTTCTGAGAATTGCTTTTGGAGTTCCTTATGATGTTTTGGCTCTTCAAATTATGCATTAGTGCGTAATCTTTGCTTAGTGATGTCACAGTTTACCAACAATAATTTCTTATTAACAATACTTATAGTTGCTGAGTAATTGAGTTATCAAATGACAAAGAATTTCCAAGAATCAAAACGTTGTTGTATGTGTTAGCCGTCAATAAATTAAATGGGCTGACTACCTAAAGAGATCTGCCGGCTTCGGACAGCGTGAGAGACATCAAGATTTATCAAAACTGAAGTTCTTTGATGGAGATTTTTCTCTGAATCTGAAGACAGAAGGTTTACGAAAAACTATCAATTTCATTAAACTTCCACTATTGATATGATTTAATATATTATTTAATTAAATTTTAATATTATCACCTACCAGTTTCGCTTTAGTCAAACTTTCTCAGGGTAGTATATTAAAACTAACAAAAATACATATATTGAGCATATATGTATGTATATGCACAGGCAAATGGGGAGGAGGGGAGGTGAGGGGGACAGAATATAAAATACACAAAGGAACAGTGAGATAGAGATAGATTACGTATTAAAGAGTGAGACGACATAAAATGAAAGATACAGAACGCCAAATGAGAAATTGGTTAAAAGAACTTTTGGGGATTAATGGGGCAATAAACCTAATATAGAACTACTTGTCAAATTTAATTGACTATTGAAAACATTACTATCATTATAAAGCTTAAAAATTATCCAATCTATTGCCAAAACCATTTTCTATGGAGAATATTAACACCGGTACCGGATTAAATGTGTGGTCTTTTTAATTAGATGGTTGGGGAATTCCGAAAAACCATGGCTATTTAAACATTTAAGATGTTCTTTGATTCGAATATTAAAATTACAGGCTGTATTACCGAAACAAAATGCCAAACAGTTACTACAATTTTATTTACAGATTCCCATGTGGCTTAATTTATCGTCTTTATCTTTTGAATTTGTTAGAAACCGAACCCAGTAGGTGATAATATTGAAATAAAATTAGTGGTTAAAAGCAAAGTTACTGTTTCATTTCATATATAGTTTATTTATTTTAAAATATCTCAATGAAACGGATATATATAAAAGAAAAAAAATAAACAAAATTAGTAGCAATTTGTGGACAGGTTAAAAAAATTACATAAATAAAAAAATATATCAAAAATAAAAATACAAAAGATAGAAAAATATAGAAAGGACCAGGGGGATGGTCATCAAATTATTTATATGTACATCTAAAGATATTTAAGGTAGATGCAACTTCGTTAAGTAGTTGCATTTAAATGTGGCTTTTGGATCATGTGATTGTATTTATTTGGAACAAACAAGTTGATTTCTTTTAGTATATGTGGGTTAAGAATTCTTCCACATAACAACTTGTAACAAGTGTTTTTAAAAACATTTTTTCAACCAGCAAAGTGTTGAGGTCAGGCATTCCAGTAAAAAATAATGTGAATCATATGTATGCTTCATTATCTCATTACCTTTACAGATGCAGTGCTGTGGCGTGGGGGGCAACTCGGACTATCGTGCAAGTTCCTCGGTGCCGTGGTCCTGCTGTGCAGGGGCTGCTGTGGGCCCCGCAGGCGCGGTGCTAGGTGGCGACTGCAGCACCGTGTACCAGCGAGGCTGCCTAGGCCCCCTTGTACAAATGATGAAGGACACAATGCTGCATGTGTGCTTCACGGCCCTTGGGGCAGGGCTACTGCAGGTCAGAAAATAATTTATTTTTTCAACTCGTCGAAGAGAATAACACTCTTTCTGCAATTAAACAAGCTATGGTACCTCCATGGTAGAGTACTAAGCTTCTTGGCATTGGTCCCGGGGGTAGGAGGTTTTTTTCACATGTTGAATTATGAAGTAGAGTTTATTAATTTGTATCCGGTTCCAGAGTCTAATTCAATGATAGCCTCAGTATCGCCCTGCTGAGGGACCACTATTCAGAATCGAAATGTTGCCTGAAATAGCTTGGTGACCAGATTTAAATAGCCAGGTACTTCTTAACCTTTTCTGAAAGCCATCTCCTTTCCCTCCCCAGATCATTCAGCCTCTCAAAATTTCCCAAATAGGAATGCCATAACTCCGCTGGTTTTGAGCAGTTTGAACTCTTGTGCAGATCACAATAATTTTTTTAAGACTAAATTTAACCGAACACCTGATATCGGTTTCACTTTTGACTAAAAATAAATATGCGTTTCGGTGTAAAACAAAATCTCCCCCTATTTTATTTGTATTCTTTTGAAAGGCCATTAGATATTTTATTATTATTGAAGAGATGTCCAAATGAATAAAAAAAATTGTCAGATATTATGGATTTCCACACAAGGGTTTTTGTAAATCACTTTCATGTTCAACATTTATGGTAATTCTACTACTATATAAAGTTATATTTGACGGTTTTTTGGTCATTTTTCTATGGTTTTAACAATCTTTATTTTGCATCAGGGGTGAGGAAAGTCTGGTCAGTGCAAATATCAAAATTCAATTAGTTCAGTAGCATTTTCCCCCTTTTTATAGCAATGTTGTGCAGGTGAGTTATAAAAGTTACAATAAATGGCAGGCTATGTATGTCTGGCCCTTGGCAGTAAATAGGTTCCTCCCCCCTCTTATAAAATGTGATAATTAAAGCCTATCTAATCTAGGTTCTTAACAGTGGTGTACCAACCCACAGGATTGTTAAGGCAGTTGAATCGATAAAATCCATTCAAATGCATAAGATCATAAATCACTCCTCTTCTGCGTGATTGCCTACCTGGCTTCGAGTCAAAGGAGTTCAGTTTTAAATTTGTCTTATGGTGTATAGGGCGCTGAACATCGGGGTCAAACAAATTGGTTTAACCCCCTCCTATGTTGCATATGAAAATTTAATACTATAAATAAAAACACTATAAATACTAATACAGTAGATGCACAAAACGCGGTAGTGTGCAGCTGCGACTGTCAAGAACTTATAAGTTCATTATTTACGGAATCATACACAGTTATATTTGGTTTAATCTGGTTTGTTCTGGTATAAACTAGTGGTAAAATCTAGCTTGAACTGGTATGATCTGGTTTTTATCTGATCTGTTCTGGTAAAAATTGGATTAAACTAGTTTAAACCATTAATATATTTACAAGTTAATCGGGTTTTATCTGATTATTAGGTTTAGAATTTGATCTATTATTGAAAAAAATTGGTTTAAACTGGCGTAAACTGGTTTAAACTAGTTTATTCCAGTTTGAACTGGTAAAATCTAGTTTGAACTGGTATAATCTGGTTTAAAATGGTATATATCTGCTCCGTTAAAATCTGGATTAAACTAGTTAGTATTAATATATAGTTAATTGGGTTTGTTCTGATTTCTTTGGTTTAATCTTTACTAAATTTAAAAAAAAACTGGTTAAAACAAGTTTAAACTGGTATAAACTAGTTTTAATTGGTATGATCTGGTTTAATCTGGTTTTCATCAGATCTATGAACTATTCATATATATATTAATATGTATTTACAAGTTAATTAGGTTTTATTTGATTTTTGGTTAAATCTTATTAATAAACTAAACTGGTTTGAACTGGTATAAACTAGTTTAAACCGGTTAAAAATCTGGATTAAACTAGTTTGAACTAATATATTCAAATATATTTATTACAAGTTAATCGGATAAAAAAAAAAACTGGTTAAAACAAGTTTGAACTGGTATAGACTAGTTTGAATTAGTATAATCTGGTTTAATCTGGTTTTCATCTGATCTATGAACTATTAATATATATTACTTAGAATATTGAAATTAATTAGGATTTAACTGATTAAATCTTATTATTAAAAAAAACTGGTTTGAACTGGTGTAAACTAGTTTAAACCGGTTTAAACTAGTTTAAACTGGTATAAACTAGTTAGATCTGTTTTTAAATTTTTTTCATCTGATCTGCTCTGTTAAAATCTGGATTAAACTAGTTTGAACTAATATATTCAAATATATTTATTACAAGTTAATCGGATTAAAAAAAATCTGGTTAAAACAAGTTTGAACTGGTATAAACTAGTTTTATTCGGTATAAACTGGTTTAATCTGGTTTTCATCTGATCAATGAACTATTAATTAGGTTTTATCTGATTATATCTTATTATATAAAAAAAACTGGTTTGAACTGGTGTAAACTAGTTTAAACCGGTTTAAAATAGTTTAAACTGGTATAAACTAGTTAGATCTGGTGTCATCTGGTTTTAAATGTTTTTCATCTGATCTGCTCTGTTAAAATCTGGATTAAACTAGTTTGAACTAATATATTCAAATATATTTATTACAAGTTAATCGGGTTTTATCTGATTTATTTGTAAAAAATTAAAAAAAAACGGGTTAAAACAAGTTTGAACTGGAATAAACTAGTTTGAATTGGTATAATCTGGTTTAATCTGGTTTTCATCTATCAATGAACTATTAATATGTATTTACAAATTAATTAAGTTTTATCTGATTTATTTGGTTAAATCTTATTATAAAAAACTGGTATGATCTGGTTTTAAATGTTTTTCATCTGATCTGCTCTGTTAAAATCTGGATTAAACTAGTTTGAACATATATATTCAAATATATTTATTGCAGGTTAATCGGGTTTTATCCTTAGAGTAACGTAGAGACCTAACTTTGCGAAATTTTGTCCGCACTTTTTGACCAAGCAATGACCAAAGGGTGTGGCCTAAACTCAGAGTAAAATCACTAACAGGGTTGTCACAAATTAAGTAAATTAGGTATTTTGTTGTGAGTAGGTAGTTGTAAATCATTAAAAAGAATGAATGTTGTATATTTTTTTGTTTATTCAAAGATACATTAATCAATAAGATTATTAAAATCTTATTTATAGATAAAAATATAAACGAATTAAATTATTAGTACAGAACATTTTATAATACATCTTATAAAATGAACTTCAGTTCCATCAACAAAATAGTTTACAAACAAAAGTAAAATAAAAAAATGTACGATGATAACAGATGTTAAATCATTTTCTTAACCTTGGAGTAAGAATATATGGAGAGAGATCATTTTTTTTTTACCTATATAAATTTGCGATAAATCACTTTCTCTGCGTTTTCACGTCGTACACCATGAGAGAGAAAGAGGCACAAAAAATTTCACAAAACATGAAACCGCTTTTAAGTATTGTAGGGATGTTTTCCGTCCCGCGTTATTTTGTAAGGAAATTTCGAATGCAGATAATAATAACAGTGAACTTTGTGATATTTCACGTCAAGTGCGCTTCATACTTAATTAATTAAGCTAATAATTCTAACTAACAAGGAGAAAATAATATATAATATGTATACAAAATTAAAACTATCTAAATGCATGATCGTTATCATAAATCATCAGAGAACAGGTTCAGAAATGGGTACAATAGTGCATGTGCACATCAATAGATATAAAAAAACAATTAACTAGAAGCTAAGGGTATAAAAAATCCAGATGAAACGTATGAATTCATATTAACATATTTGTTAAATCAAAGAAAAAGAAATTAGATTTTTTCTCGTCTTTTTTTCATCCTTTGGAAATCTAAAAATAATTAAATAAATAATAATATTCCAATTTTGGCATAGCCCTGAATCTGGGGAGGTAACCGAAATTATAAATATAACTAAGAGATAAACACTATTCTGTCTTTATCTGTTTGCCAACAATTTAGCGTTAGTATCATGAGAAAGAAAGAGACCGGGATATTTTCAGAAGCCGTACAATATGGGGATTCCCCATGTAATGGTTTCTTATGTGACAGCTAGTAAATATCTCCAAGTTAAAAAATATTACGAATCCACTAAAACTCATTTCAAACGGAAGTTTATTATATTGGAACGAATAGTCCAAAGATTAATTACATATTGGTGTAAGTTACTAGTTGTTTTGTAGGTTAGAATGTTAAATATTTGAGATCTAACTAAAAAAGACGATTTTTATGGTACATACGTGTGAAAACTGTTTGTTTTTGGTCCTTTTGTACTTCGATTGAAGCAACCAAGTATAGCACATATGGCCATGATGTTTTGCTAGATATCGGACAAAAAATAACTCAAGTTTTTAACTATTTACGCACTTTTGACAGTCCGTTCACTTGACACTCCAAACGTGAATGAAGTTCGTCCAGATCAATTAACCGCGGACATGGTATTCAGCACGCCCCAAATCGTGTATTGGTTTCAACAATTGTTTGTCTCTTTTTCTCATATGCGTATAGAACCGAGCATAAAGAGAGAGCTATATTTTGCGAGTTTGTCAACGATTTGTCACAAATTAGTACGGTCTCTTTATATTGTTACTCTAAGGTTTTATCTGATTTATTTGGTTTAATCTGATTTATCATTAAAAAAAAACTGGTTTAAACTGGTGTAAACTGGTTTGAACTAGTTATCCCCAGTTTGAACTGGTATAAACTCGTTTTAATTGGTTTATTGTGGTTTAAACTGGTTTTCATCAGAACTATTTTTAAAATTCTGGTTGAAATTGGTGTAAACTGTTAAAAGTTTGTACTGTAATGATCTGGTTTAAACTGGTTTTCAAATGTGAATGAAGCAAGGAGTGTGTGCCAAGACAGTTATATGGCGATCCATCCTCTCTGCCTACAAAATGGCGTGATGGTTAGTTAGTTAGTTCATCTGATCTGCTCTGTTAAATTCTGGATTAAGCTAGTTTGAACTATTAATATCTATATATTTTACAAGTTAATCGGGGTTTATCTGATTTCTTTGGTTTTATCAGATCTAAATCTGGTTTAAACTGATTTATATTATTTTGAACTGGTATAAACAAGTTTGAACTGGTCTGACAATATCTCGTTTGAACTAAACAAAAAGCTACAAAAAGCTAAAAAAGTCCCAAACTTCTCTCGCTTGAGTCAAGCCTTCTGCCAAATGGTAAATATATCTTAGATGACTGAAGGACCACAAAAAAGTCTTTAAAATCAAACAAGAGTCAAAGCATTCGATGCAGATTTTATTTTATTTGATTAAAACTGCATATTTAACTCATTTTTGACCAAAGTGTCGCTTAAGTCCTTTTGACTTTCCAGCGAAGATATACTGATTTTAAAGAGGACTGATGTCGCCATTTTACCCAAGTTCTTTCGACTCCTAGGCCCCAGACAGGCCAATGATATTGATTATCTGTTCAAGAAATAATTTCTATATTTAAAAAAGTTTGATCGATTTCTTCGATTGACTCAATTCAGGCACACTTGACACATTGGTTATAGAGAATTAAGTTTCTATGGACGTCTTTTACGTCTTGGGAGGAAGTGTTTTTGGAACCCATTACTGCAGATGACAGTACCTACATACTTTAGTAACGTAGGCACTAGGCACTAGGTAGGTACTGCGAAAGAATGACGTCCTTACAGGCAATCTTCTATCATCAAGCATTTCGTGTCGCGGCAGAGACATTATTATTTAATAAGTTCGCCGCTAGGCCGCCGTACGTGATTACGTTAGCAATTTTTTTTTTGTTCATACCATTTTTTACCAAATACGTAGGCACCGTCTTTATGGTGGACAATGAGATAATTATGCACCGCCATCACATGTTAGAAGCGTTTTATTTGGGACGGCAACCTCGAGTTATGCCGCACGCATTATTCCGAATATTGTGAAAAAGGCTACGTGATGTTTTGCTTTTATTTTATTTCTCAAGTTCGTAAATGACTGAGAATTGCAGGAAAATACTCTGACCCTCTTTTTATGGTTCGTTTTATTATATTGCACGTCGATACATTCGTACTAACTTGCTTCGATTCAATCTAATGTATCCTATCCGACTTCGAAATAAACATTTGGTTAACTCTTATGAGACTGAAGAAAATTACGCCTTTTTAAAATTGATTTGAAGGTTTCTTTTACAGTTTATCAATTTCTGAAGTTTGCTGGACCACTTTTATGACGTAATATATTTCGTAATATTTAAATAAAAATAAAAAAAGTGGTTAAAAACAAAGTGTATGTGTTCTATTTATAATATATTTCGACTCAGCTCAAGACTTGGGGAAGTGGATAGAAATTTCACCCAGTACCATCTTTTCTTGGGGTTTTTAATTAAATAGATGATTAAAAATAGTATCAAGGATACAGGTGATGTACTTTGAACACACCAGTACATCATATTTATCATTTAAAATAAGATAAAATGATTAATAAATACGGACAAGCTTCAAAAAATTATATAAAACACATGAGTTGTAAATTATACTTATTCATTTTCCGCTAACATACACCGCCACACAAAACGCTATGTCTTGGTACACACTCCTTGCTTCATTCACATTAATGCCTCGTCTAATGCATACTCTTGTTATTGTTATTCTGACCACCCTCCACATATCCAACGGATATGTTCAATTGTTCATTTTCACTATTGTGAAGAAGTCAGGAAGTTTCAGCCGGTTAGATTTACTGGAACATTAAAAAAAAATAATGTTGAAAACCGAAGAGGGTACCCGGGTACCCCTTCAGTCACATAAAGGTTAGTTAAACTTTTTGTAAAATTTACAAAATGTATTTTTTTTTTAAATTTTAAATGTGAAAAACTTTACCACTGAATAAGCTAAACCGTTCCCAAAGGCACCAATCTTCGCTAAACCAATTCCGTTTTTTTTTTAAAATTGTGTACGAAATTCTTCGTAAAAAAGTTAATCTCTTAGGATTAGAATCCGCGCATTAAAAAAAAAAAACTAACCTTGGTTTTAATATTTTTCAGGTCCGTGTGCGACATTTTATATTCCATTGGGAAATATGTTTTTGTTATTTATTACGTTAGAGATTTAATTCATAAATGAATGATGATTGAGTAAAGTGTTTTGCATCCAATTTCAGACTATGTATTACTTTGTTGATCTGTATCTTAAATACGACCCTGGAAGTAAGTTGCTTTATTACATAGAGGTAGTCAAAGATTCTACAAAATCCAAATGGATACACGTAGCCTACTTGACTGAACCGCAAAGAAGTCAAAAGGATATAATTGGCAGTCTGTGTTAAATCGATTATTTATACTTATGGCATTGCCGGAGCTAGGGAAGGTATTTTGATATCGAAGTGTAACAAATAAATGGATGTCCTCCAAATTCCCGATGTTAATCTTTTTTAATTTGTAGAGTATATAAGTAAAAAGTACCATTTAACAGAATGCATACTAAGGATAAAACTGTAGTAAGTGCAAATATTTCTCTTGACAATGTAAAACAAATCTCCAGAGTGCTAGATACTTTCAGTATCGCCCTGGTGAAAGACCACCACTCGGAATCGAAACTTTGCTTGAACTGGTTTTAGCCGTGTTTGGTGACCAGCTCTGAATCAGCCAGAAACATTTCCACCTACCTTTCCCATCTCCTTCCACTCCATTCCGGTTCCGGACAGTTGGGACTCTTGTGCGGTAATTATTTAAAAAAAAAACTATTTTACATGTTTTTTAATGGTGCATGAAGTTGAAAAGTGGGATTTAAATGTTTGCAATTATTAATTAATTTTCAAGCAATTCTTTGTACTCGATATTAGCGTGATCCAAATGTAAGGCTTTCAACCTGAACAGTTAATATTATAGCTGCACGCAAACTGCATTCATCGTGATAAATCTCGAGGAAAGAATTGCGGTGCAACATATGTTAAATATATAATGCCACTGTATAGATTAGCGAATCTACGATCAGTATTGTAACTGGTTCACTTCAACCATTCGAGCTTTCCTATTGATATAAAATAGTTTTATGGTAAAACATTTGACGAAGCCATAAACATTTCTCATGAATAATCGTATTTGAATTTCCTCACAAAGTAGGTGCATAAATTAAATGCGAAAATAATAGTTATGCAACGAATACATTGTAACCGCAGATGAAAATAATCTTTCAGGTTGTCGTAATCGCTGCTTATCTGTAGTACGATTATCTTAACGATTATCAGAAAATATATTTTAACTTTGTCGATTTCAAAGCCTTATTTAAGTGTTAACCAATAATGAATTCCTATATTCCATCATGACCGGGAATCATTTTGGCATTGTTTTTTCTAACTAACTAACCATAACACCGTTATCCCGCAGGGGTAGGTAGATAAGATGAACTGCCACACAAATAATACGAGAGTAAAGCAAACATCCTGATTTCTACGTTTTTACAAATATATTTAAATATCTTATAAACAAATACATTTAAAGACACATAAAAGATCAAAGATTAGGTTAGGACCGAGACACGAACTCGGAACCTCTCCTCTGCCCGAGAGGAACGTACTAACCAACTGTACTGTACTTTAATAATATTAATAAAATTCAAAGAATATGAAATAGAAAAGTCCTATACAGAAAAAAAACTTCAATATTTTAAAAAATCAACACATTCGATACAAAAAAAACATAATTACACAGAAATATAAACATCGATAAAAAATACAAGTATGTGAATACATACGTGCGTCGGGGATAAGTTGTACTACAAGTGTGAATACGTTATGGACCAGTCGACATTAGTTTCTTTTGACCGGTTAGTAGCTGAGTGGACAAACGCGTCGGATTCCCTACCCCGGGGTCGTGGGTTCAATTCCTCTGCTAGCTTAGTCCTCATCATTGCACAAGCAACATCTTCCGCTTATAATGATGGTAGTAGGAGTTTTTTTTTAAATATTGTCAGGTTATCCGTAACCCGGGAATGTTGTTTTCTTTAAAAAAAGAAGAAAAAAAGAACTAGGCAGATGCCTGTTCTAAGAAACCAAACACACCGTGACCATTTTGTGCATTTTTTTAGTTTATTAATTTATAAGAACAACTTGTTACCAATATATTTTTTTGACAAAATTATCTACAATTTTGATATTCACAAATATAATACAAAGGGCATGTAAAGAAATTAGACTACCAGAAAAGAATAAAGCCAACACACAAAATAGCTTACTATATAAAGGGTTGAAATCTTATAATGCCCTGCCGGAAACCATCCAAATTATGTCAATCAATAAATTCAAAATAGCCTGTAAGAACTATTTAAAATGCATATATATTATATATTATTAATATCTTGCTAACATATATAGCAATCCGGATGAGTTATAAAAACTCACTCTGGGACAAGGGAAATTAAAGAAATACACAAGTTACAACAGAATACAGAGATCAAACTAAAATAAATCAAACAATATAACATAATAAGAAATACAGTGTAAAAATAAATAAATTAGGTACTTAGTATTAATATAAGATACAAAATTATAAATAGAAACAAAGGAGAAAAAATAAAACATAAATCAAAATAAAAAGTAGTATATAAGTTAAAATATTATAAAATCAAAAATAAAATGCAATAATTAGCTACTTGTAAACTTGAATCTACAAAGTAACTAATTTTAAAAATAAAAGATTTTTTAAATAGTTGCATAATATCATTTAAGATTAGGTTACGTGTCGCGGTTATATTATTTAAAAAAAAAACAATCTGTTACATCCAGAATATACCGAACGGAAAATAAGTCAAAATATCTTGCATATCTCAATAATCTTATCTTTAATTAAGTAAGTCCTTGAGTTTCTGTGTTCATAGTGTTGGTGTATAAATAATGTATATAAATAAAGGTATTTCAAAATCATAATGCACAGTATCAATATAATCACTTACAGGTAGGTGCTGACTTATACAATTTATTGTAGTAGATGTCCTACTATAATTATAAATTAGCGAGACCTTCGGATTCCCCCGTACCACAAGTACTGAGTGTGCTCTGTACCGATAGTATTTTATGTAGGGTAATGAAACTGAGCAAGCCAGTAAAAGCCTTCTGTATGCGGAGAGTAATAAGGGATCCAGTGTAAGCCACTTTCCTCCCTCGTCACTTCCGTTCCCCACACAGAGGGCTGGATCTATACAATTATTGATTAATTGCCGACTTTTTTAATCAATTTTATAATAATGCTATGATAACAGGTAAATAAAACGTGAAACAAGAAACCGTTTGGATTATTCAAATGACACATTTATTATAATGTTATTTATCTGACTTCCTTAGGTATTTGTTATAATAACAGTGTAATACTGTTTAACAACCGACATACATTTTACACTTATACGAGTATGTATTTTTATCGATTAATTATCAAGTAATTCCTTATCATTTTCCTTGAATTGAATGCATACGATGTTTTCCTGAGTTATTTTATTTCAAGGAATTTGTGAATATTAAAGTATCAATGTTATATCTTAACTAGGTTCATAGTTTAATAAAATTGTAGTTTTTTGTTGTTGTTATTATTACGTTCATATGTTTTTATTTACTAGTAGGTGTTTGTTACCCGTGAAAAAACACGGGATGTAGGTAAATTGAATTGCTAAGAAAAAATATTAATATCCACCCATTTCAAAAATAGAATAATGTCTGCTAAAACACATTATAGGTAGGTAGGGATTTGAAAAGATTATCTGAAAAAAAATGATAATTTCAATTAACATCAGCTCCAAATTTGAAAAGTTCACACTCGTACGTACATACTAATAAAGGAAATTATTTATTTGAATTTGATATGATTGGGGAATTTTTATACACAAGATTTCAAAATTTAAATAAATAATATTATGGGTTCTTCGTGGTCATTGGATAATTTTATTTTACTTGCCAATAATTCAAGTGGTCTCTAAAACGTAGGGTTCGAAAATATTGCGATATTTATTATAATATATATAAATACCTAATATCCGAAATATATCAAAAAGTAATATTTATTTTGTATATATATTATAAAAGGGAAATAGACGTTAAAAGCACAGTTTAATTAGGTAGTTTATACAAGTAATATTACAAAGGATTAAACATAAATCAATCCGTTATCAAGTTAACTATTGGATTTTTAATTTTTATATAATTCAATTGAATTAAATTTAAATTATTAATATTGAGTTCTGCTATTTTAAGTTAAAAAAACTTAAAATAGCAGAACTCAATAATAATAATATTAAATTTAATTCAATTGAATTATATAAAAAATAAAATGGAGTTCTACAAATTGAACACAAAAACTATAAATAAATTAACTATTGGAATATCATCAGACGACGAGGAATCTTCATTAGCATCTGTGACCATCGCTTCTCAAACCCAATTCAAATCAGAATATTGGACTTTAGGGTGTTTGTTGAAATATTTAAAGAGGGATATCAGTTTTGCGGTCTTTTCATTACTAGCCTATTTTCAAGTTTGGACTGAACCAAGCCAAATAATGAAAAGTATCTCTCTAGAGATGCTGTTGCTGCATGAGCAGTCAATAATTGCTCACAAAGTAAAACGAAGTTTGTTTTTCTCTAATAGCAAATAGTTGTCATTAATGGCCAGAGATTTCCACCATAATCTTTAAAAAAATCTAAGTATTTAACTAATATTTACCTTTATACACCCCTGCGCTCCGAACGGTAGTGGCGGCGTCGCGACGCCCCCCTTCCATGACCCCATCATAGGGCGACTAAACGGCGCCGCCCATGGCCGCAATCCTCCATCCATCCTCTACCCAGTCCATACGAAACCAACTAATCGTCCAACAGCTACATCAACTCCGTGTACAGAGTCTACCAAATCACGTCCTTCGGTTTTCCCAGATCTTCCAGATTCATATAAAAGTGGTTTCTTAGTTTAATGGCAAGTTTTAGTGAGGATTCCTCTCAGTTTTCCATTAACCCATAATGGCGTATCCGTATATTAAGTAGTGAGAATATATATATTTTCTTTAGTGTCTTCCTTGAGTGTGTCATTATATAATTAATATTACGAGTATCTAATTATATTTATATATACATATTGTAATTACTTTGAAGTACGCAACACCTAATCACCATTATTCTTGAAAAGGAAAAAAACAAAGATTATGTTTTTTCCGGGTATTTTCTCATGCTATAACGAGACTTTGTGGGTATGTTTGTATGTGAGTCAAGGTTTATAGTAGTAATTAGGATTATATATATATATATATATAGATTATTTTAAATGGCATTTTTTATTTGCTTTATTGTTTATAATGACAAATGTGTCAAAATAAAAGCTTTTTGTATTTTCTTCTAAAATTATTGTATTCTATCGATGAAAGTTATATTCGTAGCATTTTTTTTTAAGTTTTACAATTCTGAATAAAAAACTTTCTTATGTAACTTGACACGCTTCCGTTGTGTAAAGGACTACGCATTCGACTTTGAGTTGGAAGGTCGCGGGTTCGATTCCCGCTGCATAGTAAAATTACCTATATATTTATTTTTTTATGTTTCACGGGCGCAGTACAATTTCATTTTAGATTTTGCAATTTTTGTGGTCAGATTTGATGAACTTTAGGATAACGGAAGCTCGTGTTAGCTTTGTAAAGAGCACTGAAAAGAAGATTATATGTAATTTCGCATCGGTAGTATTTCTTACGCTTTCATTAGGCTAACCACTTCATAAAGTATTATCAGAAAGGGTATTCATATCTGAGTTTTATTGAATGACTCATTTTATATTGAATTGTTGAATCATAGTGTGTTTTATATTGTTTATTTTGAGAACACTTAAATATTTCTCATTAACAGTGTGAACAGTTATACTCATGAAAGAATAATTAAGAAGCTTATTATCTTCAACAACACCGCCGTTCAACCGTCAATAAGTGCATATTGTCACCGTATTCCACGAACCAAAGATATAGCGGATGACTCAGTCTTAAATTTTAATCGAAGTGTACCTTGAAGTAACAATATATGGAGGGAGAGCTAATTATTTTTACCCAACCTATAAAAACTTGCGATAAATCACTTTCTCCGGGTTTTCACGTCGTACACCATGGGAGAAAAAGAGACAACAAATATAATACACCGCTTCTATGTACTGTAACGATGATCTTGGTCTGCTGGGTCACCGCGGGACTCCGCCCACATTTTTTATTATGCCACTAAACTTGACACAACTAAACGGTTTTTTAGGTTATATGCTATATTTTTGTTGGTAACAATACTGTGAAAAAGTGGTTATACGAATAAATAAAAAAACATTATGTCGATATGTGTTATGAATGGATGTATAAATACCCTAGCCTTAGTCTTAGCCACGCCCAGATCTGCCGAGTCCGGTAAAAATCATCAAAAACTGACTACACTGCCTTGGATAGATACCACTCTATGTACTCTAAGAAGTGTACTCTTTAGTACTTCGCAGAGTAAGGGAAGTGAAACAATTCGTCGTTTTGAATCGGACATTTAGCTTGTTCCCATTACTCGTTTGTACCCTTGTCGGTCTTTCTTTTAAGACAGCGTCTTCGTAGATTATTCTATCTTCCTGCCTGCAGGACCAACCTGCCAATGGTTCTGCCGGTGGGGAGGAGTATTTTGCTCCCGAACAAAATCTCTTCCGACATCGACTTATTCCACGTCAGTAAGGAGAGATTCAGAAGTGAAATCCTATTAATTCTTTAAAGAATTTCTCCTCATTGACCTGAAATTGTTTTGAAATTTCGTTTTTTTTTTTGTATTTTTTTTTCTTGTCTTGCATATCTACGAGTATATGGTGCCTTAATTTTTATTTCCTCAACAACTATCAAATCTTTTTTCTTATATGTATTTAAATTAATAACAGTTTGTCATGCATAAGAAATTCAATAAAGAAAATTACTATTATAAATTATTTAATCTATAAACTCATCGTTTTCCACCCCCGTAATGGTTATTGTATAATATCGATACCCTAGTTTCAGAGTGTAACAAGTCGACAAATGACAGCGTTTAATTTAATTCTTAACAACGTGACCCTTGTGTTTTTTAGCTGATTTGTTCAAAAGCTGAAACGGGCCTAGAATTGACGTTTAACAGAGACCATGTCGACGCATGTATCACAGAAAGAGGGGCTACGACCGAGTTCTTAACGGCAGGTTCACAGGGTACATTTCAGAGTGGTAGATATTCTAAGTATCGCCCTGGTATAAGTAAAGACCAACATTCAGAAACGTTGCTTGAAATGGCTTTAGCCGTCTTTGGTGACCACATCTCAATATCCACGTACTTCCCGACCTTCCTCTTCCCCATCTCCTTCCCTCCCCACTACCTTCAGCCTCACAACATACCCCCAATTGGGAATGCCATAGTCTCTTAGCTCTAGGCGGTTTGGAGGAGTTGCGACTCTTGTGCGGTATTAACTATTAAAAAAATAAATACATAATTCATTTCAACCCGCGCATTGATACCTCTGGTATGAGACACGTATTCAAACACGTGATATTTTATTTGCCGTAGGTACCTACTAATGAGTAATGTATATCCAATTGTACATATCGAAGGCATTGTAAAATTGTTGCCTTGACAATGCCTTCGGAAGGTGAAACAGCTGTCACGCATAAAAATAATTACGTAGCAGAACTCTTCTAACATTATGGGTTAAAGAATAAAAAAACCTTTTTGTGATCAACTGCCTCTTATGCGGCTAGTTATGAGGGGTAAAACTGTTTGACAATGCCTTCGGAAGGTGAAACAGCTGTCACGCATAAAAATAATTACGTAGCAGAACTCTTCTAATATTAAGGCTTAAAGAATAAAAAACCTTTTTGTGATCAACTGCCTCTTATGCGGCTAGTTATGAGGGGTTGATGAGCCAAACAATCTATTTCTTTGTTGCTTCTGGCACTCGATGACTCCACGTTCTTACTGCAGTACCTTTCGTACCCCGGATCATCCCAAGTACCGTATTTTCGTTGCGGAAGATATGCTGTTGTTGTTTTATAGACAGTGTTCATGACCTATGACTCTGTACCATCAATGATTACAGTGGCGTGCACAGAGTTTTTAATCAGGGTAGGCAGTAGTAAAAATACCGGATTAATTGATATACAAAAAAATACTTACCTCAGGTTACTCCCCTCGTGCAAGTTTTCGCTAAGAATGGTTAAGCTGTTGGTCGATGTTGGTTGGGATTACCAAAGTCACATCGAATAACCGCTTCATTTATGCATATTACAAGCCAATTACTGAATATCTGAGGTGGCCTTAAAAAGGCCTTTGTCTTCCTTCATGCAATTTTACGAGAATTCATTATTTATGTATTAAATCGATGCTTCTTTTTAAATACGACTAACATCGTAAAATGTCGCGGAAATTTTTAAATCCATTTTTTTTATTTATTATCTCTATTGAAATCATGGAGAGTTCTGAAAGACGCTGTGGACCTTGTGTGCTCTGTAAATATGTGTGCATACGCTTAGAACACGAATAAAACATGTTTTGGAAATATATATTGTCAACACAATTTTACAAGGGTTAAGGTATGTTCAAAATAGGTAGTAAACAATGGTTTTTAAATTTGGTATTATTATTGTATCTTTCGAGCGACGAACGGATTGATTCATCGTTGACATCTGATACGGCAAGTGGATGTGTAAATCGGCCTTTATATGAAGATAATAGCGACATCGCCTTCGGACAATAGATTGACAATGAAAGTGTTACGCGATTCGATTCTTAAGTCCAATTTACCTTGGCCGATATTATTTAAACCAAAAACCAAACCGATACTTTGGCTTTTGGCTAACTGCGACAAAAACATCGATTCCTCTCGTGGGAAAACAGAATATGTTATTATTTTCGCTTTTACAAAAGTAAACGTAAACAACCACTATTTTGACGTGCCAAGATACTTTTGTATCGTTTTCGCGATTTTCTAGATCAACATTTATTGGCGCTTTGTCATTTAAGTGACAATAAATTAGTAATTGGGGAATTTTCATAAGTTTTCGGCAAAAAATAATATTATCAATTTAAAGAAAAGATAAACGGCGTTTGGTCTGGCCAATGATTCAAATTACAAATCGAGTCATTTGTTAATGGTGTGTATTATGGCTTATCTTTTTATTGGAATTCATATTATACGACTTACCGCAAACATTTTAATGTAAATTAATATGCGGAATTAATTAATTGATTTTTTATAAACGCCCACGGGGCTTTTACATAATAACATAGTGTATAATATGAACTAACAAAAATAAATATACTAAAATAATATAAGTAAAAAGAATTACAATAATATTAATATAAAATAAAAATTTGAAACAGAAAAAAGTCAGAAACCAAAAGAACAATGATCATGACCGAGATTCGAGCTCGGAACCTCTACACTATCCGGGAGTAACACTCTGCCAATCAAGCCACCAAGACCTCATTAGAATGCGGCATTTTTAAACGATCTCATACATAAATTTTAGACTGCCGTCTTTTCTGTTACATATTTGTATTTTAGATTATTAATATAATTTAAATATTTAATTATTTCTAATTTTGAAACTGTTAATTCGTGGTGGAATTCCATTTTAATGATTTAATAAAACAAATATATAACTTTATTCCACTTTTATTTTATGACTGGACCGGTTTCAGCCTATGACGTAGTAGGTTAACAACAACATGTACTAGTCTGAAGATGGCCGTCATAGGCTGAAACCGGTCCAGTCATAAAATAAAAGTGGAATAAAGTTATATATTTGTTTTATTAAATCATTTAAATATTTAATATTAAATAAGTTAATTTCAATTTTAATAAAAAAAACCTACATATGTAGGAAATAATTAAAAAATGACGAAGTAATTTAACACAGTTTTAAGAGAATAAACAAAATGTCAGTTATTTAAATATGTCATTAGTTATACATAACTAATATAAAAAGAGAATTAAAAAAATATGTATTTGTAAAATTTATTAAATACATTTAATAAATCGTAGATATACCAATATAATGCACTCATCGATCGTGGTGTATTATTTATTTTAAACGCCATGATATCAAACTTCTGGAAATTCTAACTAGAACCAAACATATTCCGTTGTGTTGTCAGCTCCGTGAAAGAAGATTAGCTCGTTGATAGATGCAGTGTTATTTACTTGCATTTTTCAACCGTCAAGTGTGTAGTGGTCAATCTGGTTATTTTCTTTTTCACTCTGCAGCTATTATAAATGTATTATGTGGCCATGACGAATGAAAACGTCATGGAGTTTTGATTACTGATATTATATCATGCGTGAATCACCGCGTCTTTGGAAGTTTTTTTTTTTTACATGGAACCATTTGTAACCTTCTGTTTAATAAGAGCGTGCTTGAAATATTTCAACCAATCTTTAAGATTTTCCACTGCATTTATTTTTTTATTATTTATTACCATTATTTTTAACAGTTTTAATATTCTTGTATCAGTATTTATTTTCCGTGCTAGAGTGTGTCAAATTCTAAAACCTGATCTTGGGCAATGGAAGATTTGACTCTTCTAATGTCGTCTAACATCCACTCCTCTCAAGTAGCTGATGTACGTAAGATGCGCAGCTTCCAACACAGATGCGTCACGTAGATGTAGATTGCACGTGACCTTTATGCGACTGCATCTGTTGCAACGTTGATAACGTCATTCCGTCTTTTTATCACATCTCGCGACAAAGTCGTAACAGAACAACAGTAAAAATCACGCAAGAAAGATTACGTTGTCTTCACGTATAAAAATGAATCTAATAAAAACACTCTTTGTAAGTTTCAAACAATGTGCACAAGAAAAACACATAAAAATAAATAAAATATCAGGGTGCATCCGCGATTTGAACTCGAGATTAGACGCGGTAACCGAATCCGCCCCCTCACGTTTTTTATCAAATACGTATTCCTGAAAATCATTGTGTAATGTTGTTTCAATTGTTTTTCCGTGAGAAGCATCCTCAAAGCAATAATATACTAGTAGTAATAGCTTTGCGAGACAGTGTAGTCAGGAATGTTGATTTTTTCTGATTTGTGCGTAGCCAGGGCTTTCATGGACAAACCTTTTTACATCCATTCATAGCACATGTCGACATAATGTTTTGTTCATTTGTATAACCACTTTTTCACAGTATTGGTATCAACAAAAATATAGGATATAACCTCAAAAACCGTTCAGTTATGTTGCATAACAAAACGTAGTGGGCGGAGTCGCCGGAGACGGAAAACATGCTTACATACCTAAAAGTGGTGCGATATAATGTGACAACTTGTCTTGTCTTTTTCTCTCACCGTTAACGACGTGAAAACCCGAAGAAAGTGATTAATCGTAAATTTGTACAGATTGGGTAAAAATATTTAACTCTCTCTCCATATATATTCTTACTCCAAGGAAGCATCCATAAATAATAATAATAATAATTGGCTGATTTATATAGCGCCGTTTTCGTGACATAGATATCACCTCAAGGGCGCTGTACATTATAATTAACATAATATTACAACTAAGACTTAATAGCTAGTGACTTATAACTAACATATTAAAATTAGCACATATTTATAATGGTTGTTGCCCGTGCTGTCGGACCTAGGGTAGCAAAAAAGTGGAGTAAGTAATATTTAACTATATATATAAACTATGTATAGCACTCGGACTTAGTGATCAAAACTCTAGTTAAGGATTCTTCTTGATTCATCTTCATTTTTGTAAACGAAGATTCGAACCCGAACTAAATTGCGAACTTAGATAGTGTCAACAATACATCAATTTTATTTTTAGATTTATAATGATATTAATTTTATTTGTTTTCCTCTTCACGAGTTACTCGTCTAGCGAGCTTAACACAATGTTTCGTTTTTTTATCAAAAATAATTTTGTCCGTATTGTTTTGTTTTTTGCTTCTTGGAGTCCTTCACTTAAGCAATGCCGGGCATATGCACCGGTAAACAGGCAGTTACTGTTTTATCGATTGACTACGATCGAAATCGCTTCTGACCTTGAATTTGCTTTGCAACTGGTAGAAATCGGCATTCAGATGACCCTGCATCGCATTCAGCTCACAGTAGTGACTTCATTCTTGAAACATGATTGCTACATGGGGTCACTTTGCCCAGTCAATTGCCTGGGGCTCGATTCTTCAATGACGGTTAAAGTGAACGGAAGGTCGTCAATGCTTTCTTTACTTTCGTAGTCTTGTTATGCAAAAGCTAATCGAAAATAAAATTAGTGAGTATATATGGGTATATCCAATAACGTTACAAATACGTGTGTAAGTTCATTGGGTATAACCATAATTTAAAAAAATATATGCGTTGTCTTGGCAACTGAAGACCTCTCGGCAAGAACCTGTTAACTAACATTTCTGTCAAAAATGAGTTAGTATTCTCACCTTAGAGTACATAGAGTGGTATCTATCCAAGGCAGTGTAGTCAGTTTTTGATGATTTTTGCCGGACTCGGCAGACCCGGGCGTGGCTTGGACTAAGGCTAGGGTATTTATACATCCATTCATAGCACATGTCGACAAAATGTTTTTGCTTATTCGTATAACCGCTTTTTCACAGTATTGTTATCAACAAAAATATAGAATGTAACATAAAAAACCGTAACAAATGCTTAACCACATAAACCAATTGATGCGTTCTTATTTTTGTGACTAATTTTTAAAATTCTGCCATCATTTTCTTAGAATATTCCAGGATGCGTAATAATGAAGGATGTAACTGTGACGATGGAGACTACTGTAGGCAATGACGTTACACATAATATGGTCATTGACTGTAGGTCAATTTTTACTCATGGCACGTTATCAACTTATTGCTCACTTGAGGTGAACTATCGCAAAACTGCGCTCTACAAATGCACTAAAAGTATTATTCGTTTATTCCGATTGTGTGTCTGAAAGCTTCCTTACGGGAGAAAGAGATAACATTATATGACTACTTTACGCGCTTTAAAGTAATCCATGTACGTACTCACGTGAAGGCCTGCTTGGCCGAGTGGTAAGATGCTCGACTACGAATCCAGAGGTCGCGGGTTCAAACCCGGCGTGCGCAAATACATTTTGTATAATTAATGTGTCATAACACATTTAGTTCATATAAAATAATATACAGTATATTCGCGGCACGTTCCAGAGTGGTAGATACTCTACGTATCGCCCTGGCGAAAGAGCACCATTCAGAATTGAAACGTTGCTTGAAATGGCTTTAGACGTGTTTGGCGACCAGATCTGAATAGCCAAGTACTTCCCAACCTTCTTCTTCCTCGTCTCCTCCCCTCCCACTACCTACAGTCTCACAACCCACCCCAAATGGGGATGCCATAGTCTCACTGGCTCTAGACGGTTGGGAGCAGTTGGGAATCTTTGTGTGGTATTCACTATAATTTAAAAAAAAGAAGTTAATAACGGCTGGTTGCTTAGCAAAGCTTTGTTAGTTACGCCCTGCGCAGTTGTTTTCTGTCATAGTTTAGAAGAAATCTGTGTAGTAACTTTTTCATCGTGTTGTCTAGCGAAAGTATCGTCTGCAGCTGTGCAGTGGCGCGACTTAAAAAATGCCCCTCGATCAGAGGGTCGTACTATTGACGTTGCGGTTTCAGTAAATAGTTCGAAATCAGACGATTCTTGTAATATGTCCTCTCCTTATCTATTTACCGTAGTGGCGATACATTGGTTGGTGATGAAATGCATTCATCATACATTATATCGTTAAATTGACCTTATTTGAACTGCTTCATTGAATTTATCAGACCATTTGTGTACATATTTATATCGCGCTTTATCACATTGTTTTCGACGGTCGTAGATAAAAATAGAGCATTTCTAAAAATGTATTTGTTCAATTCACGATGCATTTACTAAAAATGTCGTCCGAAACAACATTTTATACAGCTTTCCAATGGAGATTAACATGGTAGGTTCATACCTAAAGGCATACCACTGATAGCTTCCTCCTAACTTCTCAGTCTTTCTCATAAATTCCCTCACACCTCTGAAATAGTACTATTTTTTGCAATAATTTCATTTTGTTCATTCCAATATTATACATATTTTTATGCGAGTACGGCAGGGTAGGCAGTGCTTATGTGCCTTTATGGATTGCACGCCTCTGGGTCTTGGTCGCGTTACACAAGATTGTCATAGATACAAAATTCGAGATACCGTTAAATGAGTAGCAAATTTTTCGGATTCTTCAAAACGAAATAATTTCTTCGTGAATCTCTGAATGTCTACTATGACATCACTGCATTCTGCATCGTGTTGGCCGGTGCGTTTCAGAGTAGGCGTTGCTATGTTCGGCATTGTTATTACTTATTGGTACTTATTACGACTGGTTCAAGACAATCGGTTATTGTATTATTATAATATTATTGCATTGCATGTATTTGTTCTAATGAATTCCTTTTGTAGTGATGGCTGCAATGATTTCGTCACGACCTCAAGGATGTGGGTGACGAGGAGCAGGATATGAATCACTACGTAATAATTATTATTATAAATAAGAAGTGACGTAATGTGACGATGTCCGATCACTTGCTCATTGCTCATTGCTCAGTGCCCACCTCGACTCTGTCGAGTGTTGGCAATGGCGTGCACATTTGATCATGGTAGGCAGTAGAAAAAACAGCGGATTAATTGATAATAAAATAGGTACCTGCGGATGTCACTAATTGTTATTGCATTTGTTATGTAAAAGCACTGCCTAGACGCTAACAAAGATACTAACACAAACGAGCCACTTGAATACGCACACAGCTCACATATTTTGTGTAGTCTAGTGAACATAGAATAATCTACTCTGACGTTGGCGGCGTTTGGGCACATGTAGTTACTGCTTTTGGCACGTTATAGTAGGACGGTCGGTGGGGCGCTCGCAGCTCGATGAACTGAACTTTGCGCGTATTTTTGAAAGGGTAAATTTATTTTTTGCAATAATTTCATATTATTTAATCCAATATAATTCTTATTTTGATGCGAGTACTGCAGGGTAGGTAGTGCTTATGTGCTTATATAGAGTTCACGCCTCGGAGTGTTGGGTAGTGTTTAGTTGAATCAAAGCCTTAGATAACCGACCATTGACTGATTGGGCTGTGCAGAATGCAGCTATCTTGTATATTGTAGCAGCTTCGCGCCCTTTGACGTATTTCTTTTTTTTTACTAAGCGGCGCTGCATAATTTATCAATAGCATATTTTTTCAATCTACATTACTCTTGCTATTTGCGCTAAATTGGATATCCGATAATATTATAATAATCACTTCGCTAATTTTGATAGTGCCATTTTTGTTAAATATCACCTCAAACTTGTCTAACTTATGTCCAGGGCGGTTTGCACTTGCTGCAAAAAGATAAAGACAAATTTATATTTTTTAATGAATTGGTATGAATATAATAAAAAAAGTAATCAGGCTTTAGGGCGAATATTTATTATTTAGTTTCTAACCAAATATAAGTTTTATTATCTTTTGACTTAATAATAAATGGCCGATTTTGGTCCTGGTAAATTTTCATACTATTTTTTATGTTGGCCATATGGCTCATACAATTGCGGTCAGTGGGAATCGCGCTATACGCGTTGTGTCGAAGCACAATGGTACTATTTCGAGGACTATTAAAGATTTGTACCGATTAGTTCGATAAAAAAAACAAACAGTCCTACTACTTCTTGATCCTACTCTATACATGTCGTTGTCCTGTACATTTTTTTAGTTCAGAATTATATCGACCCCTGGTCTAAGGAATACCCGTCTGCTCCGATTCGGTACCCAAACACTGCAAACATAGTTTGCGTTGCCGTTACCATTCTCTAGAATTCCCATAAGGGCGAAATATAACAACCTTCTTCTAAGGACAAGACATTAATTATATAATAATTAATCAATGTCATTTGTTAGCGAGCAATGATAAATGGGCAGGTGTTGATAGTTAATTTACGTACATGCAAACATTATTATCTCCCGCAAAGTAGCATTTTATTCAAAATACCAGGTCGCCATTGTTACCGTGGGTATAATGATAATGATAGCTGATAACAATTGGCGACATTTTTTAAATGATTGTCACTGGCTAGAAAAATACTTCCGTATTTTTTTGCCCCCTTCTGGAAGCGGAGTTACATTGAAGTCATTATAGCCTTCATGAGGGTATGATTAGGAACCAAAAACGCCGGTTTTAGATTCCTATAATAGATATGCGCTAAATATTCTAACGTTTATTTTAAAAAAAGTGTTTATAAGGTTATAAATGTTTTTTCCTAATTCTCACAAAATCATTTTTTTTTATTTTCAAAATAGCAACAAAACAAACAATGAAATGCATTCATACTTTGTCAGCGAACACTTTAATAGGGCAGTTAATAAAATTAACAATTAACCATGTCTTCGGATGGCAAAACAGCTGTCACGCATAAGAGTACATTATTAAATCTACTAGTAGAAGTTTAAAAAAGGTATTTAATTTTAATGGAGATAATAAAAAAAAAAACATATTTAACCAATAATCAACCTTGATCATAATATATAGATATAGCTTGTACCTACGAAATATAATGTGTAGTTCTACCAGAGACAAAGGAAATCTCATGGTTTTGTTTTGGCGAAACTTTATTTTTTTTTATCTCGCTACCTACGAAGAGGTACTGTGTCTATATACGTACGCAATAATAAAATGTTATTCTTGTGCAGTGATCAACTTTAGTTTCATCGGAGGGAGATTTGATTTTGAGCAAGGGGAAGAAGAAAGCCTTAAACATCTGCCAGATTCAACTTTAATCCTTTGTCTTGTTGCAGGGAACTGGACTTTTGTGCACGTTCTACTTGATCGTGGCGCTGGGGCGCGCCTCCGCGCGGCGGCCTGCCCCTCCGCCCCCCGTCGAAGAGGGGCTGCTTGCTGCCTCGCCCAAGAGGTAAACCTGAACACCGCCGTCTGCGAGTATCTTATTTCTGGCAAACACTGGTATAGATGGATTTTATTTCGGGCAACACTGGTATAGATGGATTTTCCAAATTTCTCCGCCTATGAATTGAATTGCGCGATATTTTGTTTATTCTGACATACTCATAATTTTCTGTTGATGTTTGTATTTAAAATTTTAAAAAATACCCACTCTTATATGATACACTATTTCGCTTTAATTTACAATTTCAACTATACTCGTATGTATCTACAGTAATCGGTTTTTACCAAATACTTTTATTCCTAGCAGCTCTCATTTTTTAAACCATAAAAACAAAGCATATTATTTTCTATCAATTGACTGCATTTGCTGTATATTATTATAATGTATGGTATTTTTATGGTTATTTTATTTATTAATAAACGCATTTCAAAATTTATGTTTTCGAATATCGAATACCCGAGAAAGACGAATAATGAATATTTTTCGTAGAATTGTTGTTATTTTCAATTAGGTACCTCTTACTGAAGGTTGTGTTTTTAGTTTGTTTTATTCCAATCTACATAATTTGTTTTTTTATAATGCAACACGAAGTATCGAGTTTTTTTTCGAATTGTTTCGCTTGACAATTTTAATTTTCGTCTTGTTAATATCCTATTTTATTTGAAAACTCTTAATGTTGTGTTAATTTTGTGATCTTGCTAATTACTTATTTAAAAATTATAGGAATACTTTTTTACAACGTATCTTAATACTTTTACAATACAAGCATTATACATATAAGATATATTTATAGGTCACAGGCAACTAAATTAAAAAATAACATGTTTATTTACAAATATATCATTAACTAGTCCTATTTTAATCTTCTATGTTAATAAAACTTTATAAAAGTTATCAAAGATCGACAAACTCTATCAATGGCGTTCAACCTCTTTATATTCGGGTTATAAAGGTAGAAAAAATGACAAACAAATGTATTTACATTATAATATAATATATAGCTCTGCCGACGGAAGCTTACTTTTGACGAATTCTAAATATGTATTAAAATACTTAATATCATATTAAATTATTTCGTTGACTTCACATTTAAGATTTAGGATGATTCACATTAGCAAGACAAACGTTCCAGTCTCTCTATTATTGATTGATCATCGTTGTTCAGATTGGGAGTAAAAAAGCACCCAGCATCTTTTTCTAGCCAATGAGCCACTAAAAAGGCCCTTCAACAATGGCGACTATTTGACGACCCCCGTGGCAGAGGGGCTCTTAGGATATCGGAGGTCGTTGGTTTGAAACCCGACGTGGTCAAATAACATTTTATTTTATTTATATAAATTATAAAATAATATATAGTATATTTGTACCTCGTTCCAAAGTGGAAGATACTCTCAGTACCGATCTGATATCACAGAGACTACTCGTACGGTATGTTTAGTAACCAGGTCATAACAGCCAGGCACTTTCCAACATTCCTCTTTCACTTCTGCTTCCCACCCCCAAATTCCTTCTGCCTCACAACATTCACCATAATCGGGATGCGATAGTTCCACTGGCAACTTGTATTATATGTTAATGCGGCTTTTGAAAAGATCTTTTTTTGCGAAAATCGATTGCCAATTTAAAAATATTAATCTTTTGTTATGATGATCATTCTTCACATTTGAAGTAAAAACCGATATTTTGAATTTTTCTCTTATTGTAATTCTTTAAAATCAAAATCCTTTTCGGAAAGGTTAAGTAATAATAAGTAATCGGTATATTGGTTGTCATTAATTCACCAATTAAATCGGTAATATGTCTTATTTATCAATAATTCGTTTAATAACTGCCAATTTAAATAAAAACAATCATTACCCATTTTTTCCAACGGGTAATAAACGAATCAGTATTCTCGTTTCGTTTCGATCTTGCCGAAATTGTACAAATCTTCCGAATTCAAAAATAAAACAAAGAAGTGAATCGACGCAGCGTTAATTATTTAACCAGAGGTGTCAAACAGCCGCGCAGTAGGTAGCAACTGCGATTTTTTCACTTTATGTAATACCTTTCAATTTTAAGTAATAAGATTATATAATATAAATATTCGTTGTTAAATCTCGTATCTCGCATTATCAATATGTAATTTGATAAATTTAATGATAAAAGGTAGGGAACCAAAATAAAATTCTGTTGTGATGGTGCTTTTATGATAATAATATGTACGTTAAGGTATATTATAATAATATTTATATATATATTATTTGTACCTCGGATGTCAATGGTTAGTTGTCCAAGTTATGTACGAAAATTAATTACGATGGAATGTGAGCCAAAATAGATTGATTATGTTAAATTTGCTTTTTCTCGAAGAATGTAACATCTGACCTTTGACTTCTGAGACACATTAAATATACAATAATGTTTAGGTCCGTTGAAGAGTTTTTTTTTTATATATATACAATATATAATATTAAATCCCAAATGATACTTAATGTGTTTATAAAAAAAATTCAAAAAAAATTTGTTTGCACTTTGGTCAGTCTAAAAACTCACTTTATAATAATGATGTATCTATGTTTATTTTCACTCTTTTAAAATTTTATGTGGGATTTTTAATGTTTTTATTGCCATTTATTTACATTCACAAATTTTATGTCTTTAGACAGAATTTTCATATTATTTGCACATAATTGTGAATGAAAAAAAAAATCGTGTTACGAGTATATGATATTATTGGTTAAATAATAATTATAATTATTGTTCTAAAATTGGTATAAAAATCCACAGTTGTCTTAAAATTATATTTACAAAGTGGAACAAAATGTAATAATTTTTATAATATGAATGTACTTAATAAGGAAAAGTATCTTTGTATTTTCATGTAAAATGCAAAATCATGTTGTCTATGTAGAATAGATATTTTAAAATTTAAGATAGATTTTTTACCAGCGTATTAGATTTTAATATAAGATTTTTATAACACAAAGGGTTCAAAAAACCGATTTTTTCACACATTAATAATACAATATATTATTTATACTCTCTTTTACTTATTAAAATTGCATAAAAAAGTGTCACAAATTCATATTTTTCGAAAAACCTTTTCACAATAGTTTTACACTAAATATGATTGTTGTTCATCAGTCTGCAATATTCTTTACTTCCCACCATATTAAGATGCTAATATTAATCATTGATATTCACTGCTTCAATGTCGCAAGTGATACTTTATAATAATAAAAAATAATGATTTTTCACAAATAAATTATTGATTAATAAATAATCTTTACAGTTGTTGATTTTCAATTCATTTCGAATGGAGGCAAATGTTCTTCATGCAAAAAAAAAAACAATTTATCACGCCAAAGTTTTATCCTATAAACCGAAGATAATGTATTTTATTCGTAATAATGTTATATTGTATTATCTAGATATAATTTGGATGCATTTTTTATTGAAAATAAATCGTTCTTGTCAAATGAATCTTTTATTAAGTAAATATTTAACAAAAATGATTTTGCGTATTCTCCACTGTGTTAACCATTTCCCTACCATCATCATTTGAGCGAAGGGAGAGTTAATTGAAAAATTAAACATTGATCCCAAGGGGAGCTCTAATGTCACCCCGAACGAGACTTCTGTGCGATATCTTTGATAAAGATTACTGAAATATTGTGAACATAAACATACTACTATCTAAGTATTACCAAAAACAAATTACCTAAGTTTATGTCTTGAAAACGCTTTAATAAGCAAGATCACATGGGGTAACTACGTCACCCCCCTTCGGATCGTACGTTTGATTTCAGGTACGGCAAGGTTAATCTTAACATTTATGGACACATCATAACTTTTATCCACTGTCTACACTAGATGTTAGATGTCCTAGCTAGTCCACAGCTAGACGAGTAATGAAGGCTCCCCTAAGCTGCCTTAAGGGTCACCAACCAAAAATACAGAATTTTCGTCTTTCTAGTGCAAGCAAAACTACAAATTATATATCTGTGAATACTATACGTGTAGTTAGAAAAATGTCTAAGTTTTCCAGTGAATACAATTCTTAAACAGTAATCTTTTAAATTCTTTATGAAATGTATAGGTACTAGAAAGAGATGGCACGATCAAGTAAATCAAATATATGAATCGGGTCACGTGAAGAGTCAGAATAACAGAAGACTATGTATGAGACGGTGTATGAATGTGAATGAAGCAAGGAGTGTGTGCTAAGACAGAGTTATATGGCGGTCCGTCCTCTCTGCCTACCCCTGCGGGGAAACGGCGTAATGGTTAGTTAGTTGTACTAGAATTTTAGGAAAAACGTTCAAAAATGCCTTTGCTATTTTTAAAACTGCACCTTTTACTGATATTTTAGTATATTTTTCATAGAATTTAAAGGATTACAGTTAAAAAAATGTATTCCCTGGAAACCTCAGACATTTTTCAAACTACCCATAGAAAATATGTAAATAAATCATTTGTAGTATTGTTTGTAATAGAATGCTAAAAAGTGACGTTTGGCGTCATTCTTGGGTGCCGACCCTCAACTCGTCTCTTTTCTTTTTAATTAATTTAAAATATTATTTAGTATTTGACGGCCTGCATGGTCGAGTGGTAAGACGCTCGACTACGAATCTAAAGGTCGCGGGTTCGAACCCGGCGTGCGCATATAAGTTTTATTTAATTAATATGTGTCATAACACATTTAATTGATATTTAATAAAATACAGTATATTTGCAGCACGTTCCAGAGTGAAAGATACTCTAAGTATCGCCCTGGTGAAAGACCACCATTCAGAATTGAAACGTTGCTTGAAATGGCTTTAGCCGTGTTTGGTGACCGAATCTGAATAGCCAGGTACTTCCAAACCTTCCCCTTCCCCATCTCCTTCCCCTCACCACTACCTTCAGCCTCACAACATACCCCAATTGGGGATGCCACAGTCTCACTGGCTCTAGACGGTCGGGAGCAGTTGAGACTCTTGTACGGTATTCACGTAAAACAAAAAAAAAATAGTGATAAAAAAATAGTTTTTAATAAAAAAAATCTGCGATGTAAGTATTTTTACACATCAAAATAATTATTTAACTAACTAATAGTTAAATATCACAAGGGTGGGCAGAAGGATATATTGCCACACAACTTTGTCTTGGCACATACTCCTCGATTGACATTCATACCATATCAATAAGCTCTCATGCGGAACAGTATCGTCACTGAGCGGATCCGGACGTTGGTGTGAATACAGCTTATTACTATTTTCGTTCATCCCCCGAGAGATTTGTCGTGCCCATTACTATTTGATATTTTCGGCATATTCAACTATCCCGGTTATTTTAAAAAGTCTTGGTTAAAGCCATAAAACATGTTCATTTAAGATAGAGACAGTCAGAGATAAAATGTCTTCGTGACAATATTTAGTCACCATTTCTAAAATAATGCAAACAGTGTATACAATGAAATAATATACGTTGTATAATAATGCTAAAGGTAAATGAGTCATTGTGAAGCGCCAGTTGGGTGATTTTTTACAAAAACCGTGCTGTATAAGTGATCCAATTGTTATGTTATTATATTATGCACGAACTTTTAATATGATTAGTAGCCAACAGACTGGTGATTAATAGACACATGACAGTTTTTTTCGTATATTTTTTTATCGCGTGTCATGGATAAAATTACAAGGGAAACCGCAAAGTTTTCTCCGTTCATCTGGTCTAATTACTCATTATAGGTATTTCCAAAAATGTAATAATGTTACTCATATATTTTTGTATGGATACCATTATCTGCCGGATATATGAGGTGAACTTTTAATCTTGAATTCTTCGTTAATGTCAAAGCTAACTCTTCCGATTACGGAAATGTTCCACGAAGGAGGAGCTTACCTCCTTCAGAGAAACTCTCCGCCACTATCCCGGAAAGCCTATTTATAACACAGCCTACGCTGATCAAACAACACTATCATCGATGGACAGAAGGCCGAGAAGATGATAATGACGATGAGCGTCCTGGAGTTGTGGAAAAACAAATCATGGATTTTATTCTTTGATCCATTTTTTTCAAAGTAAAAAATCGAAGAACACACAAAAACGTGACTAACCTTTCCAGTTGTCAAAAACAAACCACTAATCCAAAATGGCTGATAATGCTAACATATGATAAACATATGTGTACCAGCATAACAAAAAAAAACGATAGTCGAATGTACACAGCCCGCGAAAATTCAAAATCACCTTATCTTTTGAACAGGCCTCGTATTACAGCGTAGGTTTTACAATTAGTTATATTATCATAGTAAATTGCACAAAATAGTGTAATACGTGTATAATACATACCGGTTGGTAGCTGAGTGGACAAACGCGTCGGATTCCCACCCGAGCGTCGTCGGTTCAATTCCTCTCTCATTGCACAAGCAACATCTTTCGCTTATTATGATGGCAGTAGTGATGGTAGTTTTTATTTCTTATATTTGGCATATTTCCCATTAATGGAATGCGTTGCGCTATTTCCCTGAAATAACGTATAGTTAGTTAGTAGCCAAGTGGAAAAATGCGTTCATTCTAGCTAGCTAGCTATGTCCTCCATCATTGCACAAGCGGCATTTTCAGCGTATAACGATGGAAGTCGGAGGAATCTAAATACAATAAGCTAATAAAAGTTATTCGCAACCCAGCAATATTCAACTTTCTTTAAAAAAAAAATTAAAGAATAGTTTTGTTTGCGAGAAAAGTTTTTTTTCAGTGTATTTCAGGGCACTTTTCAGCTTGGAATCTTATAGGTACGTATCTGCAAAACACGTAGTTATTGTTGTAATCAACAGTTTTAATTGGGATGGGCGTAAACGAAGTATTTGTTTCTGAAAAACAAATATCAGTCGAATGATGTTTCTAATTAGCAGTCATTCGGATACGAATTGTGTCAAAAGGAGTCTTATATTATTAGGCGTACCACTGAAGATCTCTCTTCTCTCACAAACGACAGTTGTAACAGAAAGAGAGGCTACAGTGGACTTCTCAGTGGCAGGACCATAAGACAAGAATAGCAATAAAATTTTCGATTCTTTTAAAATTTATCGTAATTTTGACTGGAGTATGCGCAATTATTGTTGTGGAGATTTAAATAGTGATGGGCGAATCGGAAAAAAAACTATTAATTTCAACAGGGGGAAAAATAAATGAAGGCGCATAATATAGCCGTTCTGTGAAGAATGTCTCTTGTTTTGATCGGAGCAGTTAGCTGGAGATGGAAGTGATGTCAGCGACTATGAGATCACCAGCAACTAAAACTAACCTCAACCAATCCCAAGACGAATTCTACACTTCTCTACCATCGCGTCTACAGTCTACACTACACTCAACAACGGAGCGCGTCGATGCTGAATGCCTTCCAAGATTCAGCCGCTTTTACACAATAGTGGAAACAATCCTGAAAACGTAAAAAAATAAAATAATAATATTATACATTGCTGCGCAATTCATTAATATATTTAAAAAATATAACAATAAAATGTATTTTTAAATTCTCTAGTTAATTTCATTTGGCTTGATAAAATCGTGTAAACATAGTAAACCCCACTCTTCCATACAATTTTGAATTACTTAGACCCGGTACGTTTCATTATTTTTACAGCTAAAGCCTTGGTTTTTCTACATTTAGAAACTTGTTAAACATTTTTTTAAACTGTTAAAATTGATAGTTTTAAATGTAAAAACGATGTTAAACATATGAAGTTTTGGCTAAATATAAACTTTACTTTCGATGCACTTCGGGTGAATAAACAGGGTCTCGAATATGCAAAGAAAAAGTAGAACATACATATTAACATACATACATTTATCCTCAGAGGAATAATCAAATAATATGTATATTCTACTTGTTATTTTCAAAATAATATCGCCGGTCTCAACATTCCTAACGAACAATGTTGAATGTACGAAATGATAATTTGCATGGGAGCTGTCTAATATGTTGTTTATATAATTTTGCTGTTTTTGAGAGTAATAAAAATAATATGACGCTGTTTTGGCATTTTGCATTAAGCCCTCTTTTAATTTTAAAAATATATTGTTGAAACTTTTATTTATTTATAAATTAACGGACTACTCGTAAAGTCCAATTACAAAAAAGACATAAAACACGAAATGGAAAAAAAAAATGGAAAAAAAATGGCAACAGAGAAGGAACAGCACATACATAATAATAAATGAAGCGATGACAAAAATAGGATAAAATAAACATATGAGAGAAAACATTAAAGCCATGGTCTAGTCAAAGTTTTGGTAGAGTCTTAATATGTTTATGCAAAGTTACCAATTTTCACATTCGACATGGTTCGTTAGGAGCGTCGATAATTGTGTATTCTTTCTTAGATATCGTTGCCGGAAAGGCAAAAGGACTGAAGCGCCATTCTGGGAAGTTTACCACAGAGCACTTTGTTTTTTTTTTTACAGTAAAATTCATAAGTCTGCTTGGATTTTGAAAATGAAGTGACAAAAAGCTAAAAAAAGTCCCAAACCTGTGTCGCTCGAGCCTTCTCCCAAATTGTAAATTTATTTTAGATGGCTGAAGGGCCACAAAAGTTTTCAGAATTAAATGAAAGTCAGATGATTAAAAAAACTGATCAAAACTACATATTTAACTCATTTTTGACCAAAGTGTCGCTTAAGCCCGTTTTGCCTTTCCAGCGGCGATATATTCTTTCTGATGATTTTCCACCTAAAAATGTTTTTATTAATTGTTTTTCTTTTGTTACTGAGAGATTTTTGCAGTATTATTCAGCATCATGCAGCTTTCAGGCGCACGTACGAAGTCAGAAATCGGAAGGCTTCACAGTTTCCTGCCTACCGACGCAAGCGCTCTATATCGAAGCGGTCTTTGGTCAAATTTACTTCAGTCGAATTTAGTTTGCTCCAGTGCTACCTCGCCGTCACCTGTGTTCAGTGCAGCCGTGGATTTACCATTATTTTATTGTGTTTTATAAGTATTTTGGTGAATAGATCAAAATGGGTTGTGGCAGCAGTTTCGTTAAATACGCTCTCTTCCTGTGCAATTTGATATTTGCGGTGAGTAGCTACCTGGATTTATTTAAAAAAACTACGTTAAAATTTCAACCCGCCTGATTGTTTTTCTATGAAAAAATAACATTAAATTGCAAAGTATGTATGGATTTTTAAACCAAGCTGCGCTCGCTAGTACCGCAGATCGATACGATGTTTGTCACCGTTGGAACTCTCCGCGTTTTCTCAAATCTGCCGAGGCGTGCAATATTGAGTACTCGACTCGCACTATTTTTGTACCCGCGAGTGAATGGTGCGGGGCGTGTCAACAGCCACCTGTTGATTGTTTCCCGCTTAATTATGGCGACTAATTCCTTGCATTTGGAGGCATTCCGTCTCACCAGCAGCTTCGGTAAATGGACAAACAATGTGTTGCCGCTTTCCGAGGGCGGTGAGACAGGTGCGGTTCAGTCTGATTCACTCGAAATTAGTCAATTTTCACATCCCGCGCCATCTTGTTTACATAAAGCGTCTCGTAGTATGCCAGCCTCAATCAAAACACGAATGTAGTAACCTGGCTATAGCATGCAGCCCACATTTGCATCGATATGAATAAACTGTATCTGGCGTATTGTGTCGCATGCACACTGCAATCCTGTTGTGCAAAATGCTCATTTCTCGGCTCTTTTGTCCTCTCCTCTACCTGAGAGCGGTGGTCGACGGTTGATCAACAGGTCGGCCAGGTATTTTACGGTTGGCGTTGCGTCCATTTCTGAATTCTTGTAGGTACCTACCCATCCCTTGTTATTGACGCGTCATTCAAAACACGAAGAGGAATCACGGATCTCGAATAATAAATTATTCTGGTCAAAGTAAGCAAAGTAACCGGCAACTCCTTTACCGGCGAGAAGAAAATTAACATATTTTGAGAGGTTGTAAGTAGTATCTATGTACCCAGTATTGGGAACAGACCGTTTGGCTGACGAGGTCAAAGGATGTCCTTGACTTCTATCTCGCGGTTCATTTGGAATCTTTAAAGATATTTTTTTCCTGATATTGGATGCAGCGTTATCTTCCGAATTTCCTTATTACGAATATACACGGAGATACCCGTTAACCATTAAATAAACATTCCTTCCAAAATACTCTGAAAAAAGTTGATCCTATCATTTTTATTACTATGCTTAATATTTGCGCACCTTGTTTTATCAGAAATTTGTGAAATAAAGGTGTAAAGTAGGTGCGACGAATATGACTCATGTCCGTACACTTACACTCTCGTAGGTACCTACTCAGAAAATGTTGACATAATCAAATGTTGTCTTCGGGGAAATTAAAATGTATAACCGGATATGGGTTAACTTGTCTGCTCATAGTTATTATTTAAACAAAACATAATTAAAATTTAGTAGGTACCCACCTACCTTCATTTTGCCATCAAGTAACATTACATTATTATAATTACTTACAAGTAATACTTATAAGTCTACTCAATGTTAAATGAAAATTTCTTCTGTTTGTGTTATTAGTACTAATATCGTGGGTGGACCATTATTTGACGAAACCAATGAATCTCGTAACCGGGGCAAGATTCTTCAATGGTGGGCTGTTGAGTTTAAACAATTCACACCTCATTCCCGAGTTTCATACTCTTGGCAGTTTTTGCTGGTCGATAATACAACGAGTGAGTCTATAACCATCGCATTTGAATGTCGTATACATAATGGGTGGACCTTCTGTCAATTATAACAAATAACATACAATTCGCTGTTGCCCAAATTGCTAGGTGTGTTAATTAACCTTTATGTACCTAAAATAGTTTTAATAAGCCAAACCTAACTACTAAAACAGTTACAGATTACGGGAAAGGAAAACAGTATTATTTTCGTCAATTTCAGGTTGCCTGTTTTTTCAGGCATAATTTTCTCACTTGCGTGTCTTTTCATATTGTATTCATCAGCCCTTAACACGGCCGTTGTATCGATCCATCCAGCTTAAAAGTACCTACTTATTATTACCTACCTATCATTAATTGGACGTTTATTTTGGCTATCGTTATCTTTCATATTTTCTACTTCTATGTATGATGGCATTTCCATTGCTCATATCTTGCATCCACATGATATAAACTCAAGATAGTTAACACCCAACTTCCTTCATTATCTAAAGTGATTCATTATTTACAAGAATCATTTCACTAAACACGTAATTTAATCTAATCGAAGTTGTATTAAAATGACGATGAATCTTCTCACTACCTTTCGCTCTGTGTTAAGCCCTTGTTAAATATAATAATCTTGAAAACGTGTAGATACAATAATTCAGTGTAATTGTTCAAAGTTGTAAACAATGCAGAAGTGTCAAATTAATACAATCGCTGGCAGTTTAATGCCAAAAAATTGTTTCAGACATCTTATTTTTAAATTTTAATCTTATTTTTAAATTCGTAACTATTTTTAAGGATAAAATTACTTTTGTATTTAATATGGTCGTTCAGTGTATTTTACAACAGGTATTTAAAATAGTACCGATAGTAATGTTAATAGCCGTAACGCATAAAAATATCATTTAGTATACTTTGTTTAATCTTGGAAAAACACGGAAACCTTTGATTGGTTAAATTATTATTCCTGTTTATCGATAGTGAACTATGATTATTCTGCCTAAAATATAAATCAAATTCGAACATTAAAATTTCAAGATAATTTCTTTTTTTTCTAGTTTTTCATTCCCACAATTTTCGGGGTGTATTTGGGTCATATTAATTCTTTGTTTTCAATAATACAATGGCTCGTGCCACTTCCGCTTCCAGAGGGTGGGTAACGTAATGACATGGCCAACACAGTGACATGTTCAACATTGTAACACGGACATAGAAATATGACCAGAATAATAAATAAACTGTACCATTTACACATAGCTGCGAGCGCAAGAAGCATGGGACAGTATCACCATATATTAATAGATGAGTATTGATTTCTTGATGCATGTATTAATGTTGACCTGCTTTACGAGATGGACAAGAATACAAAGTCATTCGCGCGGAGCAACACCCTCCAGAAAATACTATTTTTACAAGTATTTGTGGAATTTGGCAGAGTACCATTGTATCATAACATGTTTTCAGATTCTCACGGCTAATTGTATTGTAATGAGTTGAACCACGTGGTGCTTTCTCGTTATTCGTTTATAAGCCCAAATGCAACAATCATAGCAACACACGAAGGAACAAAATACGATAGAGGACTTAACGGGGGGCTTGCCGGAGTTTTGGATTTGAATTAAGTCCGATGAATCTGTAACAATAATGGGTGTACACGAGATTTGAGAAATGTGTATTTTATATTAATAAAAACCGACCCTTACCATTCGCATTCTTACCGTGAAACGATTTTTAAATTTCCATTTTTTTAGGTAATAACTTTAGTGGTTAAACAAGATTTTATTTTTCAATGCAATAGATACTTTTCGGAAGATTCCCGTAAAAACATTATAGTATTACTATTAAATTTAAACCTTAGGTAGTTGGCTTTTCTAAACCGGCAACCTAAAACGAACAATCCTATATGTACTCCTTCTGCTGTGTGCCAAACATTAATTTTTCCATCTGAAGTTACTGCTCTTTTTTATAATTTACGGTACGGACATGTACTCTGTGCCTAACGTCACTATGAATTTAAAAACAAAATATTTTAACGAATTATTAGTTGTTTTTTTTTTTTACATTTTGACTTCACCTTTGTTCGCAATTTAATTGAACATGTACGATAGAAAGTGAATATTCACAAATTAATAAAGGTACTATGTCCTCTCAACCTCCCAACCAAGTTATCATCAAAGGCCTAATGTTTAATTCTGCCAAGCGAATCAGTCCTACATCATTACTTTGTCATTTTAAAGTCTTGTTGCCGCTAGCCACTTTCTCGGCACACCTTAAAATACTTTTCTGCATTCAGCACTGCGAGAGCGAGGTTCAACAGCGCCTACTTGTAACTTGTAATTCATCATATAAAAGTAGTTATTATTGCAAGTGTTTTGCGAAGACTGTTTTTTTAGTTGCTTATCTACTAGCTTGAATGAATCTCTGTATTATTATAACAATGTGTACGTACACCTACTCACTCATATTATCATAAAAAAAACATAGAACCTCTCTTATAATAACACATACTTAGGATTATTGTGCATATGTACACTCTTCCGACAGCGATGTTCTTGAGAAAACTCACTGAGAAACAGCCGTTTGTTTTGCCTACGACCACTTAGTGGTATTTGTGAAGAAGGGACAATAAGCATTTGCATTTGTATTTTGAATATTCGAAAAGTTTGTAAAAACCACAGTTCAACATATCGGCTGTGAATTGAACATGCTGTTCCCATAAGGTCTACATTCGTAACGGACACACGGACAGTACAACATATTGATTTGCTGTCATCTGATATACCACTCGTTTATATGTTCAATTATTTCTCGTGAGAAGCGTTTCAGGTGTCCACTTAGGTTCAACCACAGAGCGTAGAATAGGTACATTTATTTACCGGTGAACGATAATATAATATACTCGAGTACTGTTTAGTATTTTCGCTATCCGTCAGTTTTATAATGATTAATTTTGCTGTCAATCGTTAAAGTACCCACCTCCAGAGATAAATACTCAATAATTACCGGTTGCGAAAGTAATGCAAACAATGAAAAAACTATTTTAAAAAGTGGGTGTGCTATGAAAACGTAAACGCGTAAAGTGCGTACAACGTGGTGAAATTTTGAACTTGAAACTGATGTCAATTGAAATTATTTAATTTAAATATAATCTTTTCAAATCCCTACCTACCTATACTATATTTTAAGAGACATTATTCTATTTTTGAAATAAAACTTACATTTTTTTCTTGGCAGGTCAAATACGATTACATTTTCATTTGCAGATTTTTCACTGGTAACAACTAGTATAATACATAAAAAATAACATCTATTTTAATAAATTTCTTCTCGTTATCCCAAGAAGAAATGGCACGTTGTTTCACTAACGGAATAATCTACCGTGAAGTTAAGGTATAATGCGGGTGAATAAAGGTGTGGGTGATATTCTACGGAGTCGTCTTCATGGTGAGCACGCTTTTCAGAGTACCTACCTACTTGGCTAGATGCGTCGTTTCGGCACGTTCTTGGAGAAAAATGTCGAATATTAATTTAATATACGCCTGCAATATTAAATGAGGAATACTTTTAAATTACTTTTATCGTGAAAAAAATAAAATCAGAAGTTATTCGTAATCTAAGATAACCGTCATATATTTATATTACACTTATCATTTAATAATTATTTATCACATAATTCTTACAACTGTGATATATTAAAGAAATTTTCACTATTTATTTATTATGTTTTCTAAGAATAGTAGCTGACTATAGAACCGATTTGTAACGTATTTACATTGAAATTTTCTTTATTAATTGGTTTCTATTTACGTTTAGTAAATGCTGCGTATTGATTTTGTGATACAATGAAAAATAATTTAATTTATTAGTTCAATGTAGTTTGACGGCCTCCATGGTCGAGTGGTAAGACGCTCGACTACGATTCCAAAGGTCACGGGTTCAAACCCGGCGTGCGCCAATAACTTTTATACAATTAATATGTGTCATAACACATTTAATTTATATAAAAATAGTAAAAAGTATATTTGCGGCACGTTCCAGAGTGGTAGATACTCTAAGTATCGCCCTGGTGAAAGACCACCATTCAGAATCGAAACGTTGCTTGAAATGGCTTTAGCCGTGTTTGGTGACCAGATCTGAATAGCCAGGTACTTCCCAACCTTCCTCTTCCCAATCTCCTTCCCCTCCCCACTACTTTCAGCCTCTCAACAGACCCTATTTGGGGATGCCATAGTCTCACTGGCTCTAGACGGTTGGGAGCAGTTGAGACTCTTGTGCGGTATTCATAAAATATAAATATATATATTTCCATTGTTATTCTGTTCTAATTGTACCTAATCATTCCATAAATAGTAATATTTATCTTCTTTGTTTTCAACATGTAGTAAAAAAGATAGAGCGGTGTTACTTGATTAAATAGCGAGATCCGAAGATACGTGTACTTATATATCTATTAAAAACATACTAAAAGACACCGAGTTCATCAAGGTAACGTTCGTAAGTTTGCTGGGACTCGTGTGTTGTGTTTATAGAGTCAAATCACGTTTTTTCACCTGTTTTTAACGGAAGTTGCGTGATAACTGTTGTGCATTCCTACTTCCTTTACAAGGGACCCACCGGTTGCTTGTAAAAGGTATTGTGTGCAGCGTTTTGGTGTACGAGTATGTGTGTAAAGCGATAGGAATGCTTATCCAATGCCCAACGCTTCCATGGTTCGTGCCGCTTTGTTCAACTACCCGCAGTACACATATTCAATAACCATTTAAAAAATCCTATGAAACCTGCGGGAATGTTGAACCATGTGGAATCTACCTGGTTCGTATATTCCACATGGCACGAAATATAATTAAAAAATAATACCTTCCTTCATTTTCTACAAGTAACTGGGTGGCATAGTGTGTATTGTTCCCAAAGGAATTGAGGAAAGTAGCGCACATTTATGTGAAGATTTATGTCATGAGCGTAAATTAAAAAACTCTGTAGTTTGTTCCCTTGTAAATAATTAACAACATGCCACGCCCTCGTATTCGAAAACAGAACGAATCATCAGCACAACTAAAAGAAAATAAGTTTCACATAAGGAAAACACCTATTCGTAGACCGGTTAGTAGCCGAGTGGAAAATTCGTCAGGTTCCCACTCAAGCGTTCGTGGGTTCAATTTCTCTGCTAGCTAAGTCCTCCATCATTGCACAAAAAACATCTTTCGCCTATGAAGATTGTAGTAGGAGTTTTTCAAATATTGTCAGGTTTTCTTAACCCGGGAAAGTTTGTCTATCTTTGAAAAAAACATCTTCTCGATCAGTATTGAGATGCTCCATTGTACAAACCTTTTCATCGGTAAGCGTTGAAGCGTTGCTGGCTAATTTTAGAAGAAATGTTATTTGATGTTTTAGGAAAATAGCTTGTGCCCAGGGGCGTGCGGTCCATAGATGTTGTAAATAAGTTCATATCCCAAGAAAAGTAGAAAGATTTTTTTCTTGACTTAATCCTAATTTTAGAATTTCTCACAATTTATTATTGTACACATTATGTGGGTTTATAGGATCGCAAGAGATTAGACCGTTAGCATAATAATTCAAGCTTTGGGTAGCAACAATGCGTATCCCCGATACGACTTCTATAACAATGCCACATGTTTGATTGCCCAAATACCGAACGTGAAATTTGACCAGAGAAGAAGTGAGGGAAGTGAACGTAAAAATAATTGTAAAAACGAATGCGAGGAAGATTATAAACTCGTTCGCAAAAACCAGTTCCTAGCGTAGGGTGATCGCCGATCTGGAATAATATTCTCTACACTATGTAGAAAGAAAAAACGCAGACTTTTCTGAGGCACAGAAGTTATTCAATGCGCAGTAAACCACGACGAATATTTTTTTCACATTATTGTCTGGAATGAATTTCATAAAAGGGATTTCTTTTTTTTTTTTAGCTTTTTTTGCTTCAGTTTTTAGCTGCGAGTCTGTTAAAATATCTTACTGTACAAGTGTACACTGTCATAAAAAAATATTACGGTACGCTGAACACAGTGGTCTCCGTATCTTACAAGAATGTGAAGTAATTTACACATTATAATGGAGTGGAACAACATTTATTATCTTCACTTTCTATACTATTCAATGTGACATGGATAACGGTTTCTCGTCGATATGCGATTTTAATATATTACGATTCTCTTTCTTATAGTTTTTACAAGTTTTATATCGTGCGAATAACTGTTAAAAATGCTATCCATTTTTATGAAATATGCTTTCAGTTTTGCTATACTCTATATGGATTATAAAAACACGATGAATCATCTGCACTAAGTTTTGAAACGAAGCAGTATTTACTTTTTGCTTGTCTGGGGCAAAATAAGCTTTAATTTCTTAGCGAACTTTCTCCCCCGTAGAGGTCAAAAGTTCGAATACAAGCGTCGCACATTGCGTTCGTCCTTTCAAAGGATATTCGTGCTACGTAATAGACAATATTGCGTACTGCAACGTGTACGCCACATGTTAGACATTTTAAAAATAAATAAGTCAATTATTAATTATATAGATTGGACCCTCGGTACTGCCTCTCGTTGATAACAGATAGCAGGTTACAACCAACGGTTATTAGTGTTATTACAGTTTAGTTGCATGCATAATTTAACCCACAACGTTTTTACTGTTCCACGACAAGGGAGACAAGTTAAAAGCACTATATAATCACATTATTATATTTTTATCAATGTTCATAATAGCAGACAAAGAACCACATTGAACAGAGTCTTCTGTAATTTTATTAGTTGATTATATAATACCTTCTCACTCCGTTCAGAGTATCACGTTAGCTGGTATGACCCATAGATAGACATTTGAAATACGAATATTTTGCCACTAGTACCTAGTTTACTTTTTACTGATCCAGAGTGATTAAAAATTGCAAACAATACAAGTGTTCAGTTACTGTGGGACTTGGAAGGACAAACTAGACTAATTTAACAGTGATCATCATCATCATCATCGGAGTTACAACCCTTATTTCCTCCAGAAAACGCCTCTACTCTAATAAACATTTAAAAAAATGTTTTAAACCCATACAGATGCACAGTTGCGCTTGGTGATTTCGAAATAGTAGCATTACCTCAGATTAACTCACATAACATATTATGTACATAGTTGATCTGGTCGGTTTATTTCACTCGCATACATATGTTATGTTATTTCACTTTTTCAGTAAAGAGAAACTGTTCATTGAGAGCAAGTTGACGCCGTGTGATACGTGGCGTGACGTGACGTGAATACGTCATATCCCATGGCGTTGGACCTGAATAAGGGGGACATTATCAACAGCGAATCGATTCTCGAATAACGCTCTACAACTCTTTGTTCTCTTCGTAATCCATTGTCCCTCTTCTTCCCACATCTGCCGCCATTGCCGCCCACCAGACAACTGAAACAAAACAACGATTACTGTTTCGTGATCGCGTTTCGTTTTTATTTTATTTCTTTTTTTAACATTTATCAAGCGGTATGTATTATTTTCGTTGATATTGTGATATCAAAGATGTCAACATAATTACAATCTTCTGCCCACAATGTCAACCATTTTTCTCTCATAACATGTGTGGCGTCCAATTCTACATTTAGTTTTGTTCGTTGTGATATTATGAACTCACATTTTATTATTGAAAACATTCGCAATGTAACTTTTAAATAAAAAAAGGTACATTAACTCTAGATTTATAGTGCAGACCCATCTCGTAACCTGTTCTGAAAAGGGACTAAGTCACTACCATGTTCCACTCGACTGCTAGCCAAACGTCATGCCCACCTCAAAGTAAAAGAGTTTTCTCGGAAATCGAAACCCTCAGAATATTTTTATGTGTCATGTGAAACACGAATACGATAAAAATAAACTACACTTAAAACTCGTTGTTTGGCTTTTTCCTACATCAGCCATGTCGCATAATGTAGCTTACGCTGACTAAAAATATATTTGTGAAGTTCCGCCACAATAATAGACTCCGAATGGGGAATATTTCAGCAATGAGTGAACCGAAAATGACGTTTGTAAATGGTCGTTCGCGGAATTAGCTCGGGTAGGAAATATATCCACTTAAAGCCGTTCGGGCCGCCATCGGATGATGGCTTGTAAGCGAGTCGAATCATACAACATAATATCACCTAAGTTCGTTGATAATACCTGTCATTGCCGTCCACAATGGGACACAGGACCTGCTTCTCTCAATCTTCTTAACTCTGAATCTACGCTGAAAATGAAATAGATTTTGCCCATTTAAAATTGATTAACGTCATTTCGCTATTTAAGTATTGCTTCATTAGCTAATGCTAGTAAGTCCCGTGCATCACCAAACTTTAACACCGCCTTGACTCATTTTCCACCAACATCTACGACTTGAATTACATTCCTAAATTGAGTTCGCATGACGTTACGCAAGTGTGAGAGATGCTGGTGCTTTGTGTGTAGAAACTTAACATCTTGAAACGATCGCGTTATGCATTTCCCAGAGGGTCCAGCCCATCTATAATATATTATACCTCTTTGTTATTCTCTGCATGTTATGCACGATGATTGGCGCTACACGTCTCTGGCCGTCTCTAGTAGACGCTTCAATTACTACCGGTCTCCTGCTGTCTCCTTCTTAGTTTATTGTGTCTAAAGATGCGGTGCTCCCACTCACATCGTCTCGCCACCCAAGTTGGTGGTGGGTTATCTTATATCATTGCTGCATCCCCTGTCCAGCGGAGCCGCCGAGTCACAATATATCCTGCTGACGGCTCCTTAAACAGCTAGTATACCTTGTCTTCCAGGCATCATTTTCTTGAATGCTTCCGATGAATCTCCTCAGAATCTTCCTCTCAAAAATAGTAAATATCCTCTCGCTACTCGTGAGGGCTCAGCACTCTTGATTCTAAACATATCACTGATGTGACAGGTGTTTTAAAGAGATTGGATTTGGTGTTTAACAGCTCAATTAATAACTTGTTTTCAACAATTTTGTTTTATATTTTGCAAGTGCATCGCACTAATTAATTGTAATTATGGGGGAGTAGAATGATATAATACGAGCCATGGCGGTTTACGCAACCTTCTGTATTGTGGTTTATTATTAATCGTGTTTTGTCATCTCTGCCACGCCCCTGTGCTCCGCTACTCACTGCTCACTGCTCACTGCTCCTCACTGCTCACTGCTCACTAATCAAGGTCAGGAGTGTTGAAATGATGTCATTGCATATGACACAGACTCATAAAACGGCGACTAACTTACTCACTTGAACTAACACAACGTTAATGATTTTGTTTAGTATTCAACGCTTCCATGGGTTATGAATTAAGTTTTTAAATTAGAATTAACTTTGAAGCTTTTATGAGTATTAATATGTGCTCGGGTAGAGCTTTGTATATCATACAAAAATAACAGCCAAATCGAAAGAAAAATTGAAAAAAAAAAAATTAATAATTTTGAGATCGACTAAAATGCCGGTTTCCTATAAGGTCTCAGTGGCTGAATTGGCAACAGCGTTACTCCCGGGTAAAGTAGAGGTTCCGAGTTCGAGTCTCGGTCGCAAACGTTATATTTTTCCGTTTCATATTTACGTTGGGGATTATTGATATTATTTCAAATATTAATTAAGTTTATCTTTGGGACAGCAATAGGGGATCAAAAAAAGCAGTAAAATTCGACTTCGTGAAAAGGTTTTCTAGAATTTAGCTAGAAAATTTAGAGCGCAGATAAAATGAATTGCGAAACTGGATGACTAAGTGTTTAAATAGCGTTACTTCATACTAAACATTTGCCGAAAGCACTTATGAAATTAAATATTTACATGAAATGTTATTCTGTTAAACATTTTGTTCAAAAACGTGTGAATCAAATAACGGCTTTTCGCGTTGGCCCTTGAAAAGAGGTCAAATCTTATCTGCAATACACCGGTTGCTGATTGTCATAGATGAATTGGTTCGCGAGCTGAAGCTGTATTCGTTCTTGTATAAATATATTATACCGAATACGTTCAATGAAGACATTAATTTGTGCAACTTAACCTCATCCTACTTTGATAGACTTTTAAAAAGCACAATGCCGTTTATAAACAGGTACATAACATGACTGAATGACATTTTAAATTAATGAATGTGAATTTACTGAATTCCACTTCTTTTGATCAATCATAATCTTTGCACTTTCAACATTAACCACCTGATGCACATACAGCACTTCTGCTTATCGTGTGCATAATTCTTATGTTCATATTGTATTGTTTGTTTTTTCCATTCCAACTTTTTGATTACACGTTGCACACAGACGTGGTTTCTTGTATCATTTCACTAAACGCTTTGATGTTTCCGCTCTATATATTTCTACGTTACAACATTTTGCTGACAATTTAAGATGGTATTAAAAATTCTGCAATACAAAATGTGAGGAGTGTGATAATAGTGGCAGGGTTTGAGCTGAGATTCGTGTTTCAAGAAATATATCTTTATAATATTTCGGATGAAAGCAAATCGAGCATTGGAAAAGTAATTAAGTACCAATCCATGGACGGTCTAGAGAGCCTAAACGAGCCAGGTAAACTACTGTTTATTAATAAAATCTCCTAAAAGGAGTCAGTAGGACTATTATTAGGATACAGCCAAGAAGGTGTTGGGAGTGCAAAGCCTCAATAGCTGTAAGAAATGTGAAGAGAATGAAGAAACACTATTTTATTTGGCGTTGTGGAATTATGAGATATTGACAAAACACCATGGCAACCTCAATGAACTTTATTAAAGGACTGTACTACTGTTAAAGGAGCCATGTTGAAAGACGGGGAAGTGCCTTTTGCAGACCGTCTCCTTAAACAAAGATTGATAGTTTAAGGCTCAGTACCCAGCAATGGCGCTAAACGTCACTTTGTAGCATTCTAATACAAGCAATGCTGCACATGACTTATCTGCAAATTCTACATGGGCAGCTAGGTAAATGTCTAAGGTTTCCAATGAATAAAAAAATTAAGCGGTAAATTTTAAATCCTATGAAAAACATACTAAAATGTCAGTAAAAGGTGCAGTGTTAAAAGTTATAGTATGCATTTCATATAGAATTGAAAAAATTACAGTAAAATAATTTTATTCACTGGAAACCTTAGAAATTTTCCTAACTACTCACATAGAATTTACAAATAAATCATTTTTAGTATTGATTGTATTAGAAAGCCGAGATGTGTGTATTTTTGGGTGCTGACCTGAATGATTATTTTCGTCAATATAGAGCAATTTTCAGACCCACTAATGTTTTAAGAGAGCTTCTACATATTAAATACATGTATCATTAATGACAAAAATAACATTACTGTATATATCCATGGTATATGGTGCACGCAATAGAAATGCGAGAATCATTGAAACAGAAGGTTCATGATTATACTCTTATTGTCCTGTGCCTCCAGACGAAATCTTTTTCTCGCCGTGCGTCGATATAGATAACCCATGAGTTCGTTTGTTGCTCAAGGAGAATGTGAAAGTTAAATCTCATTGTATAATAATTGGAAAGCCATGTGCCGAGCAAGCGAAAGTCCCTGACGTTTACACTGGGCAGTGGACACTCGTCCAAATTGACATTTGAAAATAAAACAGGATTTTTTTCAAAGCGCTTCTTCGATTGGTTTCGCAAATCAGCCAATAAAAGTAGTTCGTCGCTATTGTTACTTGTTTTTTGGTGATTATGTTACCGTAAGAGCGGAAACATTGGTGAATTTTAGGTTTTACCGGTAAATACTATCATTTACCAACATCAATGAGGAAAATAACGAAATGAGTGATTCAATCTGAACCATGTAGTTGAACATATTAAAACTTAAGTGTACTGAAATGGTTTTACAAAAGTCCGGAAAAGTTTCTAAACGCTTCTATTTTGGACTTTTACCGATTGGTGTTTGTAAATTTTCGGAGGTTTACAGTATCATAAGCGCCCTTGGGGTGATATTTCACAAAAATGACAATTTTTATGGGCGCTATATAAATTAGCCAAGATTTTTTATAGGTTTTTCTTTGCTCCAATGAGTTCTCTTTTTATTTGATGGATGAGCATTGCGAAAATTATTATAAGATATAAATATCTTCAAACCGTGAGGTCTTATTTCACTATCTTGCTTCCAAAGGCAAGGAAAGCGTAGGCTGTTGACTGTTGACTGTGTGGATCAAAATGTATTCTTCTTCACAATTAACCGCTAAAATAAACATTGCTATCTACCTACACAATATCTTATCGCTATGGCGTATGTGCTTAAAATTTTATTACATCTGCAAAGGTTTTACTAAAATATTATTCCGTTATTCAATTTATTTTTTTAATTCCTACATATAAAACATGCAATTATTAACTATAAACATTTTCCTTTGTGAGTACGTACGTCCGTATGGGTGTGAACTTTTCAAAATTGGAACTGATGTTAATTGAAACTGTTCAATTTAAAAAATAAATCTTTTCAAATCTCTACCTAACTCTAATGTATTTTAGCAGCCATAATTCTAAATTTGAAATGGGTGGATGCAAGCAACTATTGTTTTTTCTTGGCAAGTCAAGTTTCCCATGACTTTTCACGAGTAACAACTAGTTATGTTATAATATATTATAATAGTTGTAAAAATATTAGTTGCCTTAATCCACCCATTTCAACTATTGAATTAAGTCTGCTAAAATACTTTTTATTAGGTATTATAGGTAGATACTTTATTAGGTAGGTAGGGTTTTGAAAATATTTATTTTTAAATTTGATAATTTCAACTAACATCAGTGCCAAATTCGAAAAGTTCACACTCGTACGCACTCGTAAAGGAAATTATTTAAAGTTAATCACGATTTAATGGCGTGTAATATTGTCAACAAGGTAAATGCTTTTTACGAACATTAATTATTATGTTATTCAAAACACGATACATATATTTGTACAGTCGTCAGATAAGTGCACTATCACACGCAATTGAAATGTAGGATTTCTTTCTTATCATTTTCATAAAATGTGGTTAGGGAAATAACCGTATTACGCACGATAGTATATTGCAGTTATCGATAATTTTTCCGCCTTTTTTTGTTTGCTTTACAAGCAATTATAAAAGCAATATAGTATATGTACCCATTTTCAGTGAGACCACAATTCAAAATCAAAACGTTGAAATGACTTTAGCTGTGCTCAGTGATCAGATCTGAATAGCCAGACACTTCCTCCCCTCCCCCCACTTCCTTCAGCATCACAGCATAGGTAGGTAAATACAGGCCCAGCCCTGAGCCAAACGGTGCCTGGCGCAGGTTTAATTTTTGGCGCTTGTCACAAAACTTTCTACGTCTAATAAAATAGCTTATTGTGTAATTGTAATAATATGTATCTATACTTTATTCCACATGGAGCATGAGCATTGTATACAAAAAGCATCACTTTTATACAATATTTTATCACCGTTAACCACTCGTTTTTGGCAGGTTTCCCCTCTGAAAATAACTAAAAATAAACTAACAGATTCAACAAATTACATTTGTGTAAAGTGTAAATGCTTTGTTCTCTGTTAGAATTTGCGGAGTAATATTATGATTAGTGTATTGTTAAAAAATCAGCGCCTCGGCAATTCGCCGCCTACTAGGAAAAATGCCAAATACACGATGTTAATCCGGCTAATGAAACATAAAATGAAGTTATAAAGGATTTGTATGAAATAAATATTCAATTCCTTTCTCTTCAGACACAGTCCTACATTATTTTGTCAGACGTGTTAAGGTATGTAAAAAAAATATTTTACTCGTATACCAAATACTACTCTGAGCAGAATATTATTGGAATGCTTTAAGATTTACTCGATTTTTCTTGCACGAAAAGGAAAAGCTGGCCTTCGTAGAACTTTTGGTGCTAAATAAAAATAAAAAACCACTGTTTTTTTATGCACAAAGTTCTACGTGCCTTTTACGCTTTATTGGTCGTACGCTTTCTAGTTTAATAATGTCTAATATCCGCACGTGATTATTCGGAAACTCGCTATGCGTACGTGAAGTTTTGTCTCCTTTGTCGGGGCCAGTAACTACTTTGATTAAAACACAATAATGAATGTTTGATTTCTCGTTTTTGGTACATTGAATGCGTTAATTACCCTTTAACTCTGATAATTGTAATTCCGCTTATACGACGTATTCGCGGAAGTGGATATAGCGATAAGCTCTTTTTACACCTATACAATATCTAACAGAGGTGTGGAAATTGACGTTAAAACTAGGTATTGGTCGATACATCAAGTACAGGAAATGTTTTAAATAATCGGAATAAGATAGGAGATTGTACTAACTAGAAAATACAACATACAATGTGGGCCTATTCTCGCATTCCACAGTATTCAATAGGCCTGTGGCTAGAATTATATTAAGTTAGTATGAAGGAGTCTTGATAAATCAAAGGGTAATATTAAATTTACATACCTAGTACCAAAAATGCATACTTGTGTAATGTTCATCTGCAGCCCCGGTCCCTAACCAAATGGCGCTCTGATTAATTTAAATTTGTGAATATTTTTAAATAAATAATATATATTTAAAAAAAAAAAAAATTAGTAGAAAGCAATCACTTTGTGGTTTGAGATATTTAATGAAAATGAAATAATGAGTTTGTACAACACCACATTTAAATTATTTTTTTATGACCGACCGGTTTCGCTTAACCTAAGCATCATCAGGGTACAAAATTAAACTAAACAAAAAATACAAAGTGTGCGGTTATATATACATACAGAGGGAGAACACAATATAAAATAAGAGAACAGTGAGAAAACAACAGAATAACATATAATTATTTTTTTTCACTTTTTATTTTTTGTTTAGTTTAATTTAGTACCCCGATGATGCTTAGGCTAATAAAAAATAAAATAAAATCCGTGGTCTTACACAAATTTATTATTTAATTTTCATTAAATTATAAAATACCTTCGCTATTCTTGTATACCGATGAAGCCGGCTTTCAAGACCAGGAGATTAATTACTGGCAGATTAATCAATCTAAATAATTGGTAGTTACATTAATTTTAATGTATTTTTGACGATTATACATAATTATTACGTATTTGTCTAGTATGCAGTGAATGCAGAATACGCAATTTGCACGATACTTGTTCACTGTCATGAATTTATTCTCATTCTATGAGTTTTGTTTGATGTGAAAATAGTTCGAATACAATCAAATTCTGGAATTTGATGCTGCATGTAAATAATTGTCATCGACAATTATTCAAGTACCTAAATTCTCGAATGGCTTAGAATTTTTGAGAACTTTGCTATTTATTTTTTACGCCATAAATCAGACAATTTGAACTTTTACTTATTTTTGATTATTTTTCAGCTATGCGGATTAGCCATCCTGGGAATCGGAGTCGCCTTCAAGCTGAAGGTGGCCGACATCACGAGACTGTTGGAGGGTAAGATCGAGGCTCCCCCGCTACTGTTCATCATCATCGGATGCGTCATCTTCGTGATCGCGTTCTTCGGATGCTGCGGAGCCGTTCGCGAGAGCCACTGCATGGTCGTCACGGTAAGTCTCAACTACCGATTGAAATATAATACTTAATCTCAAAGATGTAGGTATTTGCAAAAAAATTCAAGGAAACTTGCAGCTTTTATAGAAAGCGTTAAGGAATACGCTCTAGATAGAGTTAGGTACCCTTCAAAGTGGCCAAATTTATTTCTTATCATGAGCTGCTGTTTGTTGCCGCTATGGTGCTGATAATATTTATATGCAATATTAAAAATGTGAACATTACAATCGAGGCTTACACAATGTTGCTGTGCATCTAACCGTAAGGTTGTTTAAGTGAATGAATGGCAGTTTTGCTTATTTATGTTATCCAGAGGGGAATAAACCTTCAGTGTTGTTAATCAGGTGTGAGTCATGACACCTCCAACGAGTATGAAAATATCCCTTGAACCCCCTTCAATTTAGCTAAGTCTCAAGAACTAAGTGGGGTTTGAATCTTTTAATGTTCATTTTTAGAATTTGGGGATAGGTAAGATCCAACATTAGTTGGGGTGTTTCCATAGACATAAAATACAAGACACGTCATATTCATACAAATTGAACGATAAATGTTGCATGCTCGGATTCTTGTTTGAAAAGGATAGCCATACCAACAGAACATGTGTGTACGGATGAGATAGCTATATGAACGTCCCGCGTTACTGTTATAATCTCTCTTTCCCGACGAACTTACTGAGCGACTAGCCAAGTAGAGTACGACGTATGGAAACGGTTGTCTTCCACACACCTATGTATATCTGCATTCGCTATCTCACATTATTTTGGTTGAAGAGCTCCCGTCTCCCCTTGACAACTTGTCTGTCGAACGAATGTCTGTGTGAGACTGAACCCAGTAAATCTTAGGTATGCCACGTTGGCCTAGCTTAGTGCAGTCACGCGCGTTGTCCCAGTAACGTATCTACATTATTTAATTCATCTAAGGGTGTTTCAAACTTTCGTCAATTTGACATCGTCACAATTCAATGATTAGCACCATTTTTTTTTTTTACATTTAAACGGTCTCTGTTAAATGCCGATTCTAGGCCCGTTGCAGCTTTTTAACAAATTTCGATCAACTGACAAGCATAACAACATGATCGTAATGCTTTTCAGCTGATTATAATTTAATCAACCAATCGGCGTTCAACGGAGACCTTTCAAAGTCAAAAAACCCAAAATGGAGCTAATCATTGAATTGTAACGATGTGAAATGTGCCGAAAGTTTTAAACAACCCGCGCTAGGATCTTAAAGCTACTTAGCCTGCTTGTGGAAGGTGTGACATCCATTATAATAGACGTTTATTGTAACATTTTTCGATTCGAACAATACAGTGTAGTAATACAACACGCAAATTTGTGTAGGTAATCGTTTGAGACATACGATTCCTCTCGGTCATCGGTAGAAGCAGTGAGGCGGAAATCCAATTTACAAAGACGATCCATCATGGCCCAGTAGGTCCCGCCTGCGGCGCAGCGACTCGGAAACATAACGTTGTTCATTTCTTCATCTATTTGAAGGTTCTGATGACCTTTTTGTAACAATAGTGTCGCTAGAGTTAATTGTTCGCCACCTTGAAGCCTGGAGGTGATTGGCCATCGGAAATGAGTACCTACGCTCCAAATATCGCTTGTTCAGCTTTGATTTGAGTTTTATTCGAATGAATTAGTACATTGAGTGACTATGAAATTTATAAATTATTATACCTTAAGATAGAGATGAAATTTCAATCACAAAGTATAGGATGGGATAGGTAGAATATCTGTGATCACAGAAATGAAAATAGGTACCCAACGACTATATATTATACATGCATTGATTTGAGGTTGAATTGAATGAAATAATATGAGATTGAGTAGGTACCGAAGCGACTAACGAATAAATAAATTCGTTTAAGGAATAGATTTCCGGAAGTATACATAAAATAGTTTGATCTTTGCTTAAAAAAAGGTTTGCATTTGTGAATAGTGTTTCCCGCCCAGAAACGATGTTTAAAAGTAGTTCACACAATACAACAACAGGGATACCACGTTTTCATCAATGTAAAAGGGTGCTTTGCGGTTTGAAAGTGAGGCAGGAATGGGAATTAGGGTTATTTAGTAAGACTTGTCTAATGGGCTTTGTTACCGTGTTACAGGTGCGCCTGATAATAATTATACAGAACACAAGTAGTACACACATACGAGTACATTTACAATACACAGTACCTACTCAGTACCTACACAGTATCTACACAGTACCTACACAGTACCTACACAGTACCTACACAGTACTTACACAGTACCCACACAGTACCTGCCCAGGTGGCAGCATGGGGGCACTTGTTCGCTGTTTGTCTGTATGAATATGGACACTGGGCTGGACACAGGGCTGTGGTTGTCTTGCTCGGATGACTATCACTATTATCTCTCCCCACTGATGACGGAAGCATCCTTAGTAGCTTTGTAGCAACGAACTTTTTTAATGACCTGTTACGAAAATATTAAAACTTTTGTGTGTGTACCTATATCAAACACTTTTTCTAAATATTTTCACCAGTTTAGGGCTAAAGGGATTTATAATTATTTAATTCCACATATCTTTAGAAACCACAAGAACTTACCTACCCACTCGAGACGATTTTAAAAAGAGGTTCAAGATGATTCAGTGTTTTAAAAAAAAAAAAACAATATTAAAGATTTATTTATTTATAATAATAATAATATTTTTTGGATAATTTGTACAGCGCCGTTTTGTGAAAAATCAACTCAAGGGCGCTGTAAACATAATAGTAGATAATACAAAACAGAGATTTTTATTTATTTTAACTTTTTAAAAGAAATACAAACATCCCCGGGTTACGAATTACTGACAATATTTGAAAAACTCCTACTGCCATCATAATAAGCGGAAGATGTTGCTTGTGCAATGATGGAGGACTTAGCCAGCAGATGAATTGAACCCACGACTCCCGGGTGGGAATCCGACGCGTTTGTCCACTCAGACTCCGACCGGTCAAATATTTTAAAATGTTATACTAATAAATAATTTTGATATCACAATTTTCATTACAAAGATGTACCCTCATAAAAAGTTGTGATTGTGTCCTTATGTGTATGGGGGATGTTATTTATTTAGTTACTAAGAAACTGTTACTGTAAGAAGAGTGACGGTATTCGGCCATATTCACCGTTTACCTGACGTTTCCTATTTACACGACTGTACACACAGAATAATATTCCAATGGTAAAACACCCACGAAAGTGATGGTGTCTCTGTCAGTCGTTTTCGCCGATATCGATTTGCATGGTAAATGAGGCCAGCGTGGAACACAATATAGGAGAAGAGAGAAGACAGTGATGTGGAGTGACCATTCACCAGTAGAACTTACTAACCTACCAAATAACCACTCACAATAGGACACTACACTAGGGTGGGGGTATTGTTGTGCTGACCAGTGACCCACCCGCGACAAACATTCACTGAACACACATCATTATTTGTGGTTATCGGAAAAAACGTATTTTTGGCCCAGTAACCGAGTTTTTTCCGATCAATAAGTAGTGCTGGGAGTACTCTCGAGAAAACGTGGGCCTCATTTCAAAGAGCTCTGTTCCATCGAATAATGATAAATAATATGCCATTTTTCCTCATTCATCGAGCGGAAGGTCATATATAATAAATATTAAGTTAGTAATACATAATTATCTCATATTTTGTAAAAATTGCACTCTCGCAGATGACAAACGTGCCGACATTAATTTGAATGATTTTTTGTGTGTTTTTAACGAGTTTCAAGAGCGACGTTTCAAAGTACCTACCTATACCTACACAATGCGAAACTATCAATCTCGATTGTAAAAAGTTGCCCAACTTTAAAATGTCAAATCATAAAAACTTTTTTGGAAGTGATGGTCATTGAAAGTGAAAATTTTGTCAAGTATTATTTGCAATAGTTATCACAATATAGAATCAAATGAATTATAAAATATTTTGCAGAGGAAGCCCGCCGATGGTGCCATTTCCGAGTGTTCTTGTCATTTATATTTTTAGTAATAATATATTCTATAACGGGCGACCCAGTGAGTGCTAAAATTAGCTCCCACCCGTACTCTGTTTACGTTGTCGTCGGCTGTATGCCATCATGCCCTCATGCCATCATGCCACCATGCCGCCATGCCGCCATGCAAGCTCAAATCAAGAATCTCCCACTAGAAAATAATAAACCGTTTTTATAGACGCTTATTTTCATAATATTTATTGTTAGTTTTAGTTTAGAACACAATATGGACGTGTATTTAAAAGTGCCCGCATAAGCGAGGAAATAATCCGACAATCTGAAAAACTGACATAATATATTATTTGATTATCTCGTTTCAGATTAGTATTATACTTTGAAGGAATATTGGCTTAATTAAACAGAGATTATATGTCTTCATTTGAGGAGTTAATTTAAAAACAATCGAATTTGAATTTACTTTTAAATTGTATAACGGGCCTCGAAATACATTTTATATAGATCCTCGTGATAAAATAGTTGTTTACAGCTATTTAATCACAGCATGTCACACCGTAACCATTGCTGAAATTTGGCCTAGTTTTGTTTTTCCAAAGAGGTTAAGGCCCTGAACATATACGAATAAATAATTTCTACTTGGATTCTAATAGATTAAAATAACGATTTTGCTTTTAAATTCAACTCATCACTTATTTAATTGTGGTAAACAGGGCTCTTTTATTTAATTGAGTAGGTAGTTTTAGCCGCAGGGTTTTGATGACATTTTGAAACACTTGTAACACAGCTTCATGCAAGAGTGACACGGCTGCCCTAATTCTTTATGCCATCCTGTCACGCGATGTTGGAACTGAAATTGTCGCTTGTGATGTTGTTGGCGCGTCCACAGCCCGCAGGCCCACTAGTTGAGGGGTTGCCCTTGAGAACTGTTACTCGGAAAATCACGTACCTAAACTGCTTTTTGTACCTATTTCAAGTTGGTATGTACATCACTACTTACGCCTTATGCTGATTCCCACCAGTGATGTTACGTCACCGTTCCGTAACAGGTTACAGCGGAATAGGAACAAATAAAAACGCCAGTAACAATAATGTCTGAGAGGGCCGTTTCGTTTCCCACTGTTATTGTTTTAATGACCGAATGAGTGTAATGCCGTCACGTCATCGCTATTATTTATTCGCTAGATTCAGCCGCTTATTTTCCTTTTGGCACTTTGATGGTTCCAAAATAATGGGAAAATATTTTTTATTTAAAGGGTTTGTTTCCAAAAGGCGTTTGTCAAGTTAGATGCTACATAAATAACAGACAAAATGGCCTTATGCTACTTTTGACAGACAAGAAGGTAAAGACAACGGTTTTAGTAAAACGAGAAAAATATTAGGGACGCACAAAATCTCGATTAACTCGAATGGCATGGTATAAAAGTATAAAGAGACCAAAATTTATAAACCCAAAAAGCTGTTAGACGCATATTTAATGCGAAATTTCCTAACGGTAATTTAGTTAGTAAGAGGTATATGAGTATCATAAAATCATATCCTTTAATCCCTTTACTGGTAATATACGTTAGTAATCAATATGTTTCCTCAAGAGGGTAGGCAACAGATTAGTAAGTGTTCTTCTAAGAATTCTGGATTTTAAAGCGCCGAGATACAAGTCGGTCGACACACACAGACACCTTATTATAACATCAAGTAAACCATTTAAAAAATATAGCTTCCTGTTTATCCATGCTATAATCAAAGAGATTGGAAACACACCTATTTAATATTGAATATAGACAGCACTATGCATCAACAATGTTACCATGCTTATCCACCTGAATGAATAATTTTGGAGTACACACCATTTTGGTTAATTTGGCTTTAAAATAAATAAATACGGCATATTTGGCCATTGAATAAGTAGGAACCTCTGTTTCCTGTTTTGCTAAAAAGGTAAAAGAGATGGACTACAAACCTCAATCATACATTCAAAATATCATTAAGAGTCGTGTCATCATCATAATATCATCAAGAGTCATATTATTACAAAAATGATCAGTTTGTTGTTGGACATAAACCTCTTTAAGTTTATCCTTCACTCCGGTCTGCTAATCAAATCCAGCCTTGGCTTCAATGTCTTTAGATCATATGTTAGAAGTCTCAATCTATTCCTCTTTTATTGCACAGCCGCCAGCTGATTAGTTTTTAACACCATCGAACTCCTTCCTTTTCTCGTCATCTTTTGTATTATCTCTTAGTCAATTGTTGCAACATGTATTATTTAAACTATCTCTTTTGAACAGTGTGCGTGCATTGATTGGAGATACAGCTCTTCAGTGCCAGAGGGATGCTGCCCATCACAATGTTTGTAATAGCCTGTAAAATGGTTCCTAAAAATGTTGTTTTTAATAATATTTCTCTATATTTTCAGTATGCTGTGTTCCTGCTCATCATCATCATCGTCCAAGTGGTGATTGCCATCCTCGTGTTCGTGTACATTGGTGACCTGGAGAAGGCCATTAGCGAATCTCTCAGGGGAGCATTTGAGGAGGTCAAGAATGGAAATGAACCAGCAATTGAAGCTTTCAACTCTTTGCAATCACAGGTACTTTTTGTTCATAAAATAAACTACATATTTGCATTACCGTGATGGATTTTTGGGTTATTATGCCTTGTTGTGTCTTTTCTCTCCTTTAGTCAACTCTTCGGACAGCCTTGCGGTGTTCATCACCAGAGCAGATCATGTCGGATCAGGGCAGATGATGGACTCAATGCTGTCCGAAAAGTTGCCTAAAAGAGAAGAAAGCACAACTCAGCATAATAACATAAGAATCCATCACAATAATACTTTTGGTTGTGAGAATAAATATACATATTTGCATATTGAATGTGTAGTTTGTTTTATGAAAATTATAAATGATGTCACTATTGAATTGCTACCATAATAATAATATTATGTCAATATCAATTCGCTATAACTTTAAAATTAAAACAAACTTTATTTAATATTGAAAAAATTTATCTCTTTTGTTACACTTTTTTTTATTTATCTATATCTGTTGACTTTTATTTTCCCTATTATAGTAATGTATGTATGTAATTGACAAATAGAGAAATTGATGCAATTCGTTAATTTAAATTTATGAAATGGCCAGCTCCACTGCTGTGGTCTGCAAGGCCCCTTCGACTACCCCCTGACTGGAGTGCCCAATTCCTGTTGCGTCAGTGGCGATGGAGACGTGGTCCGCAATGTGCTGGGTTCCTGCCAGGTCGTCTCCGCCTACAAGACAGGATGTATCTCCGCCCTGACCACCTTCACCAAGACTGCTGGAAAGACCATCGGTGGAGTTGCTATCGGAGTGGCAGTGGCTGAAGTGAGTAGACATACTTTACTTAATATTACCATCATTCATGCTCAACTCTTAATGTCAGTAATTATTCATCTTAAATTTGATACTGGCGTGTGTCATGCAGGCAATAAAGATATCATCGGGGGGCAATTCATCACCGCGTAAATCATATTTGGACACTTTAGAGGAAGCAATAAAACGACAGCGATTTTAAACAAACATAGGGCAATTCTTCATTTTAGGACAATTCCCTTGCATTGAAAAAATCCCCCCCCCCATTTAAGGATGAGGCAGGCAACCTGTTGAAGGAGGAAAAATAATATTCTCAGTAGACAGAAAGAATACCTCGAGGAGCTTCTGAACCCACCTCAGACAGGGACCCAAGAAGAGTTAAATCACCTATAATCATGGGAAAAGGTGTCACAGAGCGTCGGAGCATAGGATACAAGATTGACCATTCAGAAACATTGGGAATACTGCAAGATATTTGCATTTGCTGGTTTTATCGACTTAGAAAAGTCATATGATTGGTACCACGCCATGCTGTTTTGGGAGCTTAAACAATACGGGGTTAAAGGTAGTCTGCTAAAAAGTATAGCAACCTTAAACGAAGAAAACTATAGCAGAAGTGTACGGACACTTACGGTAAGATTTCGGAAGAATTTGAAATTTGGCCTCAGACAAAGGTGCACTATCTTGCCAATCCTTTTTACTATCTTCATGGACCAAATCAGCTGAAATAGCCAAACACCAGATGGAGCAATAGTCGGCGATACATTTGTTATTTGCTGATGACATTGCGAGATTAACCTTGTCCCAGGAGGAACTACAAGAGTGGATCAACCGTTTCAACGAGGAGTGCACGGCGGCAGGAATGAGCTGACCACCCCAAAAACAGATGTAATGGTTGTAGGAAGATACCAAACTCAGTGCAACATCTACGCCAACGGGGCACAGTTGAAACAAGTTGATCAATTTGATATTTTTGAGAGTAGTGACAGGAGCTACAAAATGGGATTGAATAAGAAGCTTGACGATCTGAGATGAGCTTAACATCGAACCCTCGCTACTCTTCATAGAAGAGTTGCAGTTGAGGTGGCTTGGCACATACTAAAAATGCCAGAAGACTAACTTCCATTGAAAATACTGTGCGATTCCAGAGGGAAGACGTTCAGTGGGGCGCAAAGTTGGGAGAAGCAACTCCAGAGACTGCGAGGAGAGAGGGAGCTTAGGAGAGAAGCATGAAAAAATCGTATTTTTATTATTCTAATGTATGTTTATTGCCGCTTTCGACTGCCATTTAGAGATGACTGACGTGGTGATGGTTTACCGTTGATGATATATAGAAAGAGTTAAGCCCAGCATATCTACAGCCGTAGTTCAGCTGTAACTTTATATTTTACCTCTACCCGCTATTCAAAATTTAGAACATAGGTTAAATTTTCCAAATTGTTCAAAATTGTAGTTTTAAATGTTAGAACGGAGTTAAAGAAATGATGTTTTGGTTAAAAATATATGTATTTAGATGAACCACGACTTAATCGATAACACAACTAGGCCTTAGTATCCTTTTATAATAATTGCAAATAACTGTAGTTTTCTCTGCATCTGTGTATTTTTTTATTGCATTATTATTATTGACAAAATGTTGCAATTGGAATTAACTTAAATTAGTGCCTATGGCATTAGTCAAGTAAATATTTGCTACAAAGCACCAAGAATGTTACGCATTATCTTTTTTTCGCTTTGTACGTACTCAGTTTTATCTAATTGACACATATAATACGTACATTAGTATCTTATGCACATTTCCTTATACAATATGACTTACAGTGCTTAGTTTTCTAAAGTATACCTTTTCACTCATATGCTACATGTGTCTGTAATAATTACTACTGTTTTTCACAATAACTGATTGATTTTAATGTGATTGTTTGATTCCAGGTAATTGGTGCCATCTTCGCTCTCTGTCTTGCAAACCACATAAGGAACGCAGATAGAAGGTCAAACTACTAAATATTTCAAAGGACTTTATAATATTCTTTATTTCACTTATACATAGACACCTCATTTGTAAAAAGCCTACAGGAGGATAGCGACTATGTTTCTATTAACAATATGTTGAATGTATCAGAGGTCTATTGTTATTTTTTAAGTTCAGTTTGGGATTTGAAGTTTAAAATATTTTTTACAAAATTTTACATAAGTATGTATTTCGTATCTTTGGGGTGGAGTTTTTCGGTGATAGTGTGTCACATGCATAGTGTTGTTATTACGTATTTATTTATTTAGTACCTGGTTCAGCATTTACCGTAAGTCCGCAGCTAAATCAGAGAAATTGGAGTTATTTCACACCTGCACCAGTTTATCACTTCTTACTCTTTATTCTTACATTTATTCAATTCCAGAGCACCTTTCATAAGGGATCGTACTCTTAATTTAGATAGTTGTTTACTTGAAAACATTTCTTTGAATCGAGTCATCTGAAGGTACTATAAAGAAATGCCTGATGCTAGTGTAGTTGTCGTTGTAGCCTCAACCTTGAGTTAGTAAACGTGGCAACTAATTCGGAATGTTTGTAACAAAGATAATGGTTTATTTCTGTATGTTCATGTCATATTATGTAAGACGAAGTTTGAAGAAGAGTATGCTTTGTGTTTGAGCCTTTGGCTACTGGTTTGTTTGATTTGAATATTTGAGATACTATGCTATTTGAATATCCTCTGAGGTGACTTGTATGTCTGTCTTTAAAGAGCTTGATTATGCTACTAATTTCATCGATGTCTATAATCTGAATTCATATAAATATAAACATTTTTCATCTTAACACTTGCAAATCATATTCACTGAGTGTTTACATTATTTTTTTTTACTATGTAAGGTGTTGTTTTGTGAAAATTTATAATCTGAAAATAAAACTAACAATACTAACAAAATGGGCCAACAAATTGAATCTTCGTCCTTAGATTATTCTTAAAATTGTTAAGTTTGTCATTCATTTCGGCAGTTCGATAAAGTGAGATTTTTTTATAAATTTATATTTCCTCATCAATTGATGAAGTTTTGATATTTCAAAAAATATATAATTTCCATTTGGCTTTTTGTTGAAAATATTATATTAAAAATATAACGATTAGAGTGCAAATGTCAGATAAAAATTATATATACCTACATATTTTTGGATGTGTGTCTCACATAGCTTTTGCATTTTCTATTTAAACAATAATTTCATTAAAATATATACATATTTCTTGTAATGATGAATATAGTATTTTATGAAGTTATTTGAATAATATTGAACTAGGTTTACGTGCCTTTGCTTATTAAATATTAAAAATGTATTTTTGTGTATTTAAAAAGAAATGTAACAAATTGTATACTTAGCACTTTCAATAAACTGAACAAAATTAGATTTTGTATTTAATTGAAGTAGATAACTTCTCCCTTTTGACGTTTAATAGACGCATTGTACATTATTTGCCATGACGCCTGTTCTAAGTCCGGAATAGGCTTTATTGACTAGACACAGAATACCTTTCCTACATAACTTCTGATTTCCTCTCCTGCCCACAAACCTTGCAACCAGACACCTATTCTATAATGACAGTTTGCGTGAAACAACTCTTTCCATAAATTACAATGTCCACACGTGAGGTGTGAGGCAAACAAACTGGTTCAGTCTTAAAATGATCAATGAGCAATAACAAATTATGCTCCCAGCATTGATTAATCATTAAAATATTATAACAGTAGGTACTGGTATGTATTTGATCTTGGAATATTTTCATACAAAAAGATTTTATGAGACATTCTCTCCTGTAATCTGCTGACTACATACTGAGTCCAAAAAAGTAATCTGCTGCATAAAATCGTATTCTGGTGAAGGTTCACCACAGATTATAGATAAGATAACAAAATAAATGGCTAAGGAGCCTGAATTAAATCATTATTATTTACATACTTCTCATTCGCTGGTTTTGATTTATCTTTAGCCAGTGTTGCCAGAGTAATAAAGGCTGGTACTTAATTATTGCCACAAAAATGGAATTAAGTACCTACCTACAAATTTGAAAGACATTGTTTGCATAGCTGTTTCAAAATATGTATTAATATTTGCCATTATTTATTCATGTGTATAACAATATTATTGTGTATTATACTGACATTTGTTTCATCATGGTTTTGGTATATGGATATTTGTTGGATAAAATGCTATTAATTTAGTGCTTCATTACTCACAGAACATAACTTATTCATTTAGCTTTTTTTCTAACGGTGACTGGTACAACTTATGTGATTTGTTATGAATGACATAGCTTACAGTATGACGAGTAAGTTTGTGGTTTCTTGTAATTATTTGTTTCACCATATCATATTGAGGTAAGTGGTGGCTGAATATATTTTTTATCATTTTTCGTTGCTGTAACATTTAATACATATCACAACATGTGGTTAACACACAATATTGACTGAATAATAACATTAGTGTTGGAATCAGGTTGTGGACAGATAGTAGACAGATTGTGGACAGATTGTTTGTGCAATAAGACTAGATTGTAGTGTGGTTTAGGTTATGTTATTTTAGAGTCTTTCCATTTTACTTTGCAGAATGGTATGTAATTTCCATAAACTCGATGGAAAATGCTCTTCTAACCCAAATTTTCCTAATCATACAGTAATAGTTGGTGCTCAAAGCATAGTTAAGATATTGCAATCAGAGTTGATGCGAACACAGTACTCACACAAACAAGACAAAAGGCTGTTGTTCCTCAGCGACGTTTGGTAAGGAAGTGTATACATATGCACCAGTACACACAATCCCAAGTTTGTGTTGTTTGGGTCAACTCTAATTGCACCACCTATACTTATTTTGATAGTTTTCTTTGATACACATTTGCAAATCATCCCACTTGTGAAGGGTTTCAATGGATATTCAAGGCTTGGAATTAAAAACAAGTTTTCAGGAACAGAATACTTTTTATTTTCATACATTATGGAATAATTATTGTTAATATTAGGCATAATAATTACTATTAATAATGAGAAAGAGAGTAGAGAACTTTCTACATATTTTGTACTATAAAGTACCTATATAGGTTTGATAAGTATATTTTAGCCCTATACAAAAATACATGACTATACCACAATAATTATTATTACAAATCAAGTACATTTTAGGAGTATGAGGTTTTCATAGTTTGAATCTACAATTCATTCAATATTAAAGAAACATTTGTTGTAATAAATATTCATTAATATTTATTTTGAATAAATACATAGTTTTGCTGCTAATATCAGCTGAGATTGCTCGAATAATTGGACAAATACACATGCCTTTGAAGTAAAAATTAATATGATGTCCATAAACATCTGTCAAACGGAGAAAATAGAAAATTCTACAAAAGTAATAATTAAAAAAATCATAGAAACATGTGCTGTGATTATTTTATGATTCAAATTGAGTTTTCAAATAAATTCAATGCACCACAAAGCTATTGGTAACACAATCTGTTAATTGATAATGAGAGATTTTTCAGAATAATATATACATAATCTAGCTGCAAAATCAACATTTTAAAAGCATGAGCAACTATTTAGATTGATTTCCAATTATTAAACTTGGCTTTCTATACAATCTGTTAAATAAAACAGCCCATTTATAATGTTATTATATTTTTTCAGATATGCTTAATCAAGAAGAGAAGAAGAGAGCATGGTGCTAAGTGATTCATTATCTCCAATTTATTATTTTATATTGTCATACAAATTTTTACATAAGTAGCACATAGTAATATTTAAGTATGTTTAACGGAAATTCTAATTTCATCATCCCACAGAACAAACATAATTTACAAGGACAGTCTAAAAATATTTTGTAAAGTTAACCTAAACAGAGTCATATTATAAATATAAAATTTTGGTGTGATCTCTAAATATTATGTACATTATAATCTCTGTAAATATACACTCGGACACACGCTTCGTGACAAGATACGGGCGAATATCTTACTTCCATTATTTGTGGTTCAAGAACTACTTACATTATTGCATTTTACATATTTTTCATCTAATAAATAACTATGTTTAAACAAAATGAAAAAAATGTCTTCTTCATTCTCAATGGAAACAATATTACATAAATATCACAAATTGGCAACTTTTCGCCTACATAGGTGGGTATGGTAAATAACAGGTTCCTATATAAACACAGCAGTCGGTTGGTGCTCTAGGCCCCGCTCGGCAAGGACTGTGCCCCACAAGTCTCTATTATTTATCAATACTTGCCACCAACATGGGCTTCTTCACCGTCAATCAGTAAACAATATAAATTCAATTTGTAATTTATAAATCATTTGCTTTTACAGTCTTTATCTAAGCTCAATTTCCAAATTGATTTTTTTTTGTATCTTGTACTATGGAAGCCATTTAGTTTTTGGTTTACTCTATTTGTAGTAAAAATTATTTTCGTATACTAAATTGAAAAATAACATTACATTGCGTATTTGGTCACCTGAGAATTGTTACTTATCATTTTCATTATAGCGGTGAAATAAATAAATTGAAATCAAAGAGAAATTATTTGTCCTCAAGGAGTGTTATGTTCCTCGAGACTGATTTCGGAACCAGAAAAACTAACTGCGCAAGAATCGCTGAACGTTTCCCGACTGCTGTTGTCGCTGTCGGGAGCATTCTTGGGGGCGGAGTCTATTGACCTCTGAGAGGCCTTTCCGGAATCTTGAGATATCTGATTCTCCAAAAGACTAGGATTTGATTCTTCAATGGAGGATAATATGTTAACAGTGGATGAAATATCCTCCAGGAAGTCAAAGCAGGCTACGGCTTCCCTCTCTTCTTTACCGTATCTTACAAAGAAATCGTTTCTGCCGATGATGGAGGGCCTGTGGAAGCAAGAGAACCGCAGCACCGCCAGTCCCCGTTCCTTCAGAGCCGCAGCTATGAAACGTATTTGCTCAATCAGTTAACCATCGCTGTGTGCCTCAAGTGCTACTTCCAATGACATGCATATGCGACACAAACAAGTAGCGGTGACGTGAAGCAGAGATTTATGAGATGATTCGAGACATTTACATGACATGCAACCTGCGAGTAACACACAAAGCACGACAGACACTTTAATGGTGAAAAGGCACGGCAGTTTCCTCAGGGGCGGAGACTTCAGGTGCCAGTGGGTGGACAGCTGGTGGAGTCTGTGTGACACACAACATCAACACAATGTCAGGTTCAACGAAACTTTCACAAAGAGTGGCTGCATTCATTCATTCATTCACTCAGTGTTCATGATTATTACCAATTACCACTTATCACACAGAGGAAGAAAATATGCTTATCATGATAATACTAATGTTACTGAAAAGACACTACTTTTGAATGTAATGATACAAATTCGTAACCTTTTATTTAATTTAACATCTACATTAAATGTGAAAACAATAATTTTTGTTTTTGTTTTGTACGTTGAAATAACCATCCCAGGGAAAAGGGGGATATATCTTTACCAACCAAAATATGGTTTTAAACTCCACTCAATGAATATTTTCAAATGATTTTAATTTTATTTTTTATATTAACTTCACACAGGGAAATCATTTCCCTCAGGGCCTATACGCCATCTTTGGGGATGCTGTGTGGAGGGTGCATATTTTGAAGTTGTGGTGTGTGAGTGAAAAGCATAAGCAGGTGTAAAACCACAAGTGTTATTTTAATATTTTTGCTCACAATGTATAATACAAAAACGATGAAAGAGAGAAAGGGATATGAACAGTCCATGAGAATAAATATGGAGCTTAATCTAATGAAATGATCACTTTAGGATAATTAACCGTTATTTGATGTTAAACACAAAAGCCGTTGTGTTAAAAACCAAATAGGAAAAAATGGGGCATTTGCTACGCAAGAACTAAAAAAAAAACATAATTTTTGCTTTTGCTTAAAGTTTATCCCTTGATCACTGATTGGTATTGTTTTCTTTTTGTAAAATTCTACTGATGTTAGATGGACACATACGAGTATATATAATAAATCAATCGATATTTAAAATGGTTACATATTCCTTTATGAGCGACGAGTTACACATATAGAAAACAGCAATCTTCAATTCTGGAAAATTTTAACTGACTGATTATTATTACTGATTATTTAATATTCATAAAGGAATGGTTTTATACCTTTCTTTTGCCTCCTGTATCTATGGAGACGATGCAATCTGGAATAGTCTGCTCTCTCATCACCAGAATCACTGCTGAAGGATCCAGCACAGGAAGAGGTGGGGGAGGGAGAACTGTCACTTGATGCTAACATGACATCTAGCAGGTTGGCTCGAGCCTGTAGTAATCAATACACACAAACACAAACGTCAGATAATCATCCATTTACTAATGAGTAATTCGATTAGGATATCAAATATACAGATAAGATATAAGCCATTCACAATCAGTTGTACATTATTATCTGACAAATGCAAATCGGCATACTTAAATACAATCGATTTTTTTGTCGCCTACCAGGTATTTAACAGATGTCTGGTGGTGTCAAAATCTTCATAGACTAACAATATATATTATTTAGAAATTATTATTTGGAATTGTGATCGTTTTATTGGAACAGACATAATATTTTAAAGGAAATTGTTCTAAAAAATATCATATGCTTATGAAAAAAACAGGGGAAAAATAAATAATTTTACTATCATGCGAACCAGTTATGTTAATTATGTTTAAAAAAATTATCAGTTGCCCATTTTCTTTGGCAATTATTGCTATGAAAACTTTATGAATGTATTTAAAAGGAAAAAGTAGGACTGTAAAAATAGGCCTACTTATATTTCCACCACGTAATTTAATTGATAGTCGGAGAAAGAAAGAGTGCGGAAAATTGAGACTTACCTTAGGGTCACTGAAGTCTATTTCCCTTTCAACATGAACCCAGCCGGTGGGGCACCATAAAGCCTTATCCAAATTACTTGTTTGTCCTGATGGGGCTTCATTATCACTACTTCCCAAGCCGTCTTCTCCTTTGCGGATCATTCTGCAGACAAAAACCATTCTTTAATTATTGCAAAACAAATTATGTAACAAGAGTGATTTTTAAATAATGTTGTTGCATTCATTTGAACATCAAGAAAGTATATACATATTAAGAAATAAATAAAGTGTAGGTACTGACCGGTTCAATTCGTCAATAACATCTTTGGACGTTGCTGCTTCATGAAAGCTGACAATTCTGGAGTGGGAAGGACCTTGACTCACAATAATGCTTCCGGGAGATATTTTGCAATCTTTAAAAGAGCATTCACCATTTGTGTCAGTGGTTACCTTTGTCGAATCAAGAGATGGAATTTTAGATTTAGATTTGACAGGTATTTGGGATTGTCTTCTAACGGCGGAACTTGCAGACACTGGAATTTTACTCTTATCTGAAATCATTTTCTTCTTTTGGCAAATTTCTGTGGCTACGGTGTCTGATGTTGATACACTTGTGGTCATTGAGTCACTCGTTTGTGTGAGAGAATTTTCCATGACGGCCTCTTCTTCCTCTAAAACTGTTACCAAGGACCCATTTCCTCTTTTACAAGCATTCAACACTTCTTCAAGTAAAGAACATTCTGATTCATTTGGATTTAAGATAAAGTCATTCAAGGGCGAGGGTGAGATTTTGTCACAAGAAATCGAATCAGTCAAACAATCTTGTGAGCTGTGTGCTATGGCATATTTTTCTGAAATGACTAATGTAGGAGGATCTGTAGAAACATTCCCCGACGGTGGGATTTTATTCTTAGGAATTGTTGTGTTGGTGGCTACGGTTGTTTGCGGAGGAACTACTTCAGATGCAGGAGTAATGTTTGTTGAAATGCTGACATCGATGTTCTTATTTATTTCATTCTTCTGATGAACTTTCAGCAAATATTGTTCGTCTATCTCATTTTCAGTATCGTGAAAGTCTCTAATGAAACCTTCCGAATCGGAAAAGAATTCTTCACTTTGGTTATCAATTATTCTTGGTACTTTAGTTAAATCGGGAGACATATCACTATACATTGAATTAAAATCATTACTTAAAATTATATCACAGGACTCGTTTTCAGAGTAAATTATTTCACTCGCCAGAGAGTCGCGACAACTTCCTTGAGTGTATTTGATTTCATTCGGGTGCTTCAAGTTCTCGTCTGTGTTGAAATCTTGGCAGTCAATGTAGGGCGGAGGCAACTCACGTATTTCAGATATTGGCCGAGAAGGCAAGGAATCTAGCTCTTCTCTATTGTGGCAATATTTCTGTTGTTCCGCTATAAAATTCAACACATTTTGCAAAGCTTGCTCTCGTTCTTGTTTGACTGTGAATTGTATTTCAGGTAATTTAAGTATTTGGCCGGAGAGTTCTTGCACCCCGGTGCCGAGACCCCTTGAAGAATTAGAAGCTAAACTTTTTGTACTTTCAAACTTAACAAGCCTGTAAAAATCTCTGGTAAAATCTGTTCCAACCGCTGAGGATTCTTGATCATCGCTATAACCACTCAAGGCAGCACTCGATCTCTTGGATGCATCATTATCAACTAGATTGTCATTATTATATAAGCATTCATTATTAATACAGCAGTCTTCCGAGTTTTCTATACTAGACCAGCTTCCTCCCGGTGATGGTAAACCTGAATTTTCCATAGGTGGATAAGGCCAGTGATTTTCGTCCATTTTATGACTCTCTGAATCATTTTCAAGAGACAATGGTGCAAACTTATCACTCGAAGTATCCAACATATAACTAGAATTATTCCATAAGCATTCACTCACGTCTTCTTCTAGTTCTAGGGTATTGTTTTCTTGGATACTTGGTAAGGTAGATAACGATATTTGACCTGGAGTTAGAGCATCACCTTGGGTCGAGTTTCTTTTCCAATCTTGAAGGTCTTCGCAGGAAAGATTCAGACTCCAATCTTCCATTTCAGCTTGATCGTATTCTAAATCTAGGAGATCCCTATGTTGTTGCTGAAGAGCAGATCTCGTGTCGTCCAACTGCAACCAGTGCTGTACGTACTCCGCATCGTACTGGCAGCCATCCACTTGCTCGTCGATGTTACTCACCCAAGAGTTTCGGCTGGGCGGGACAGTGTCCACACTATCAGCAGCTAGGGGACACGGGGAGACAAGGCTAGCAGTTCCTCTTGTTCTCCTAAGAGGGTGATTCTTCTTTTCCCTCTGTATTATTGGCATTACATCCAACAGAATCATGCTTGGTGAGCTTGGACTCGAGAAAGTGTAACAGTTCTCTCCGCACTGCGTTGCGCTAGTGGTAAGTTTCAGGCAAAGGTTGGAGTCTGAGAAGCTGCGCATGATATGTTGAAAGGGGTTGATATTTTTTGTAGGTGGAAAGCTATTTCTCGGATTAAAACTCACTGCAAAGTTGATTGGGATGTACAATATTTCTTGGTCAATTTTGTCATCAATTATTATTGCATTATTTATATTTAATAAGACTTGATTCTCAGCTTCATCCGACGCTTCCTTCAGATCTTCGAGCTCCCGGTTGGGTTCTCCTTGCCGACACGGGTCAGCTTGCACATCGCTTGACATCGTAGAGTAGCCCTCATCTCGGTTACCACTTTCTGGTGACTCTACTGTCACTTCGTCTTCTGTGGATTGCTGTGGCAGGTGATCTGAAAGTAAGGTTAAACCAATATCAATATCACTCAACTAATGTTACAGAAAAAAGTTACAAATACAACACATAGGTATACAATCTATAATATTTTATATGAATGGATAGATTAAATGTTTTGAAAGCAAATGCTACAAACTACAAAGAATACATAAAACATATTAAGTAAAGCACAATTTCTTGGAAACATCTTTTAGGAAAATGATATTATATACATACATGTACGAGGCCTGTTCAAAAGAAAAGGTGATTTTGAATTTCCGCGGGCTGTGTAAATTCGATTATCGATTATTTTTTTGTTTTGTTATGTTGGTACACATATGTTTATCATATGTTAGCATTATCAGCCATTTTGGATTAGTGGTTTGTTTTTGACAACTGGAAAGGTTAGTCACGTTTTTTGTGTGTTCTTCGATTTTTTACTTTTGAAAAAATGGATCAAAGAATATGTATTAAATTTTGCGTTAAAAATGGAATAAAGTGCTCCAACGCACCTAAAATGACTGTGGCATTCGGCGAGTCTACTTTGTCTCAAAAAGTGTTTAAAAGTCGTACAAGCGCTTTACAGAAGGCCGAGAAGATGTTAATGATGAGCGTCCTGAGTTGTGGAAAAACAAATCATGGATTTTATTCTTTGATCCATTTTTTCAAAAGTAAAAAATCGAAGAACACACAAAACGTGACTAACCTTTCCAGTTGTCAAAACAAACCACTAATCCAAAATACGATAATGCTAACATATGATAAACATATGTGTACCAACAGAAAATTCAAAATTCACCTTTTCTTTTGAACAGGCCATGTATATGTAGCAGTAATTAAAAATCTCAGATAATTCATTTTGGACAAATTCTTCAGGGATGTCACAATTCAAAATATTGCTTACTTTTTATTGAGTGGTCTACAAATAACAATTTACCAATATAAGAAATGAAATGGCCGACAGAAATCCAGAGAAGGTTGTTTGTTTGTTAGGAAGTATATTTACCAGGCAGAGTCTGCGATAAGCGATGCAAGCAGTGGGAGAGCATGGTGGGTTGGGGCACTTTGAGGTTGAGGGTGAGGGGGCGCTCGGGGGGCGCCCACAGGGAGGGGTCCACGGCGCGCAGGGCCTGCAGCAGGCTGGCCGGGGTCACCTCCATGCCCTTCAGCTCGGTCCACAGCTCCGACAGGATCTGGTGCCGCCGTTTGTCCTCCGCCGACAGCTGGTACGAGTTGTGCGTCACGCACAGACTCATCAGATCCGCTATCGGCTCGTCTTTGAAGCTGATTATAGACTTAGCACTACACAATCTATTACCGCAAGATGGAATAATGATGTTACCTGCTGAAAAACGTTTGTTGTCATTGTACTGTTTTCCAACATTGTCCGCGGTAGCATTTATGTCGTCGTTGCTTTTATAGAGTCTGTTATTTCTTTGAATAAGCCTGTCTCTTGAGGAGAGTCCAGTTTGATAATTCACTTTGTTCGATAGGGCATTTTCAGCTGGAGACGACGCAAACTCGGAGGACGGAAGATTGGATATTGCGGCGGAGTTGCAACAGTTGGTTCCAATTTGAAGGTCTAGAGCTGAAATTAAAAAATACACATAAAAAACTTATTACACAAAACAACATAAATATGATTCTTCATGATTTGTTTATTTTACAGACACTTAGGGACACCTAGTTATTTTAGGTTAATTCCTTGGGACTGGAAGGTCAGGTATTGCAAAGTCAGGTTAGATTTTCTTAGATCAGAGGGATTTTTCAGGACTGTGTAAGGTTAAGTTAGGTTCGTTTGGAATAAAGTTTAATTACCTGGGTCGGGCGAGGCGGGGGAGGGGCGGCCCGGGGACGCAGCTGACGCAGCAGCAACGCCCCCAGGCTCCGGTTCTGCGCCTCCAGCTCCCGCGCGCGCACGCTCAGGCGGGACAGCTCCTCGCGTAGGCCCTGCAACCACAACATAAGTCACGTCACTCAAAGTCGCGTCACAACAAGTCACGTCAAAACAACGTCAGGTCACAACAACGTCACGTCACAACAACGTCAGGTCACAACAACGTCAGGTCACAACAACGTCACGTCACAACAACCTCACCTTTAATTCAATAAAAAATACACGACTATCGGTTTCTGTTTGCGCTTATTTGAAATTTATGTAATAAACTAGTTGTTACCCGTGAAAAATCACGGGATGTAGGATGTAGGTAACTTGGCTTACTAAGAAAAAATATTAGTTCCTTTAATCCAGCCATTTCAAATATCGAATAATGTCTGCTAAAATACATCATAGGTAGGTAGGGATTTGAAAAGATTCCTTTTTATAATTGCTAATTTCAATTAATATCAGTTCCAAATATGAAAAGTTCACACTAGTACATACATATGTATGTAGGTACTCTGTAATGTTTATTTTTGCTAGTACACAAAATACTACTTCAAAAATAATTTCGAAAGCTATGTAAAACTAAATCACAGTCACAAATCATGAACAAATACTAATAAATGTAATAATAATCTATTTCCTAACATTCAGAATAACTTAAACCTGACAGCAGCTATGAAGAAAAAAATGTCATCTACCAGTAAAACCGATTTATTTTAGCCGATACAATTTTTTCGGTCGATTCTTCTAAGATTTATAATACCGCGGTTAGAAAGTTTGTTAAAGGGAACCGTTTAATAGAGGATCCGAAAGGAATACAGCCTGCGCAGTTAAGCCGTGTTTAACAGTTAATTAGACTAATTAATGGGCAGGGCGTTAGCTGGGGCCAAATTAAGACGCATTACAGCCTCCCGCAGTTCGAGGGATTCTGCGCGGCGGTTTTTGGTAGCAACAGGCCCCGGGTAAGGCTTGATGATGTAGGCCACCTACCCGTTACAGTACTAGACCTAGAGGGCAAGTAGAAAACTTGAAGGGGGCTCCCCTAATTCTACTCTAAAAAGCCAAATTTCAATGAATTCTTGAATCCCTTTGAATAGCCTACAACAACGTGGCTGATTAAAATGAAAAGAACGAAAAATTTAAACAAGGCTTCAAATACTTGAGTACTTTCTGAGTAGTTATTTGATAAAATCTAATGTATTGTGCAATTTTAATCGTCATCATTATTTTTTCGATAAATTTAAAGAAAATACGGCATTAATCGGAAATCGCGATGATCGTAATCGAGATGACCATTTCGAAGTGATTGACTTCTTTAAGAAACAAACCTAAATACTTAGAATCTTGAAATAATCGATTTAAATTCATTCCAAGAATTTTTTTGTACAAAAACAATAATTTATCACATTTCCGAAGCATTTTGAGAAACAAATTTTTTTTTTTTATATGAATACCGCACAAGAGTCTCAACTGCTCCCAACCGTCTAGAGCCAGTGAGACTACGGCATCCCCAAATAGGGTATGTTGTGAGGCTGAAGGTACTGGGGAGGGGAAGGAGATTGGGAAGAGGAAGGTTGGGAAGTACCTGGCTATTCAGATCTGGTCACCAAACACGGCTATAGCCATTTCAAGCAACGTTTCGATTCTGAATGGTGGTCTTTCACCAGGGCGATACTTAAAGTATCTAACACTCTGAAATAAAATTGATTACTCGGATTATGTTATTATACGACCTTATATATTATTATTATTATACGACCGAAATATTAAAGAGGATAATTATTAGAGAGGAACCTATTCTTAGTTTTTATAGACCGAATTTTATGCTCGAATAATTAAAATTCCGTGATGGACAAATACGAAACAATTAGATAGTCAAAATATCTGTTATCGAAACTGTTAATAAAGTTTCAAATAATTTTCTCGTTGAAAACGAAGACGACGAATTTGGATGTCTAAAAAACCGCGGTGACCTGAAGAAGAAGTCGGAGACGCCCGAGGAAGACATGGCGCGATCAAGTGAATCAAATACTGGAGTCGGGCCATGTCGAGAGTCAGAATAACAGAAGAGTATATATGAGACGATGTAAGAATGTGAATGAAGCAAGGAGTGTGTGCCATGACAGAGTTGTATGGCGGTCCGTCCTCTCTGCCTACCCCTGCGGATAAATTTCGGCCCCTGTTTGATAAATTGCGATGTTTTGCTACTGCTTTCAAATCTAGAACACTGATTCTCGACTCGACCAGCTAGCGGAGAGAATATTGTGTCGGAGTAAAATCACAAAAATCTAATGTTTCCAAATAATCGATGCCTAAAAAACCACAATTCCAATTATAACAATTAGCAGTCTAAATGATTTTTGTCATTCTTTACGAATCTACCAAAACTTTGACTAGACCATGGCTGGAATGTTCTCTCTTATGTTTATTTTGTCCTATTTTTGTCATCGCTTCATTTATTGTTATGTATGTGTTATTCCTTCTCTGTTGCTCTTTATTCCATTTCGTATTTTATGTCTTTTTTGTAATTGGACTTTAGTCCGTTAATTTATAAATAAATAAATACAACAGCGTTGCTTAACTTTCAAGTACAGAACACAGAAACGGAATCTCCACTCACCCTGGACAAGTAGACAGTCGAGGGAATAATGGGTCAGTGAAACTCATTACTCGAATGTTTAAAATGAATCACTCGACCAAACGACGAATTTGCATGCCTAAAAAATATACGATGACCTTATGACAGTCCGTGGAGCTTTGCTACCGGGTTCTGAGCAGCCGGGGGAATAATGTGTCAGCGGTGGTAAGCAGTGGTAGTGGCAGTGGTAACGACAACTGGCAACGGGGCCGTCTCGTGCCGTAGGCTTAGCATCAAACTCGTAGGTGGCGGTTTGGATTCCTCTCGCGCCTAATCCGACATTATCGCGCGGCTTAGGGGCGGATTACCGGCCAGTCGGGTTCACTGGCGTTAGTTACTGCCCCGTTCGGCTTAATGCCCCGGGGCTGCTGCCACCGAGGAGGTTACCCAGAGCACTGCCCCACGGTGACCGCCGCAATCGTACGCTACTGCAGGATATGGTGCATTCAGAACTATCTGAGAACAGTTTCCGAGATCTGAGCTTTGACCCCCGACTAAGTAACCCACTTGAAGCTTATGAACACTGCCGATAATTTAGGTTCTTATGGCCTTCGTGTCTACCACTGTGTGGCAATTATGCAAAATTAAGAATATGGTTTAAATTTCACGGACAGTCGGCTGCTGCTTCATTTACGCTGTGTCGTAAACGTCACGATAGTAATAGGAAGGAAGGTACAACTAGACATACATACTTATTTAACTCGCTAGTGCAAATTTATGGGATATAAAAAAATATATCTATGGATTCAAAAAATAGTTCATTCATTCGTTAATTCATGTTTTGGCCGCCTGCGGAGATAATTATGTCAGACTGTATCCGCATATTCGAAGATGAAAAAAAAAAATTCTAACAATTTTGGAAAAACGAAGGAAAGAAACTGATCAACGACATATTATTTATAAATTAGTCAAATGCGCAAGACTTAACTTAAATTACAACACCTTCGTAACTAATAATTTAAATTGTGTTTATTTATTTAGTTTCTAAATAATATATTTTTTACAATATAAAGTTATAAACTCAGAGCAATAATATACAAGAGATAGCGCTGTAGAGAGAGCTGTAGGCAGTTTATATGAGATTTGCCGGACTTGGCTAGACCTGGGCGTGGCTAGGACTAGGGCTAGGGTATTTATACATACATTCATAGCACATGTCGACATAATGTTTTTGTTTATTTGTATAACCACTTTTCCACAGCATTGTTTAACAAAATAAAATAACATGTTACCTAACACACCGTTGAGTTATCTCAATTTATTTCGCGTATCATAACGCGTGGGTGGAGTCAACGGAGACGCGGGACACGAAGAACATTCTAACAATACGTTAAAGCGGTGTGATAATTCGGGAAATTTTATTGTCTCTTTTTTTCTTATGGTGTACGACGTAAAAACCTGGAGCAACTGATTTATCCAAAATCTGTATAGGTTGGGTAAAAATAATTAGCTCTCTCTCCATATATTGTCAATTCAAGGTTATAAAAGATAAATAATAAGGGTTATCTTAGTCCTACTCACTAGAGAATAGTGTGGAACTGAAGAATACTGGGAGCGATTATTGAGTTATGATAGATCGAAGGTTAGTTTGGGTCATTTTTGACCCATGTATACCAGTAGAGGGTTAATTGTGATTTTTTGTTTTGATGAAATTTGTCTAATGGCCAGGTTGGTAGCTATATCTAGTAATGTGATCGTGGATATCAAGATATTGGCTGAACTAAGTTATTTTCAGAGAGCTGCTGGACAGTGATCGCCATATTCATTGCAGCATTAGACATGGGCAAGACGGCCTGCAGTGTTTTCATATAACTAATGTTATAATAACTAACTAAACGTCGTTTAGTGGTAAGTCTAATAAGAAGGTTACATTTTAATTGAATTCCAGGTCTGAGATTAACTGGCGTTACGATAATAATTTCGTCGCTAGAAAGTCAAAAGGGCTTAAGCGGCACTTTGGTAAAAAAGAAGTTAAATATGCAGTTTTTTTTCTTTCTGTTTCTATGATTCTTGTTTGATTCTGAAGACTTTGTGCCCCTTCAGCCATCTAAGATATATTTACCATTTGGGAGAAGGCTCGACTCAAGCGACACAAGTGTGGGACTTTTTTGGCGTCTAGCTTTTTTTACTGAAGACTTGTGAATTTTATTGTAAAACAAAAAAAAAACTTAGTGCTCTGGTGTAAACTTCCCAAAATGGCGCTTCAGCCCTTTTGCCTTTCCGGCGACGGTAAATTAATAGATCAACATCCAGATTTTTCCAGTTTACTTCAGTACCAGATCAAACTAGGTTTAACTTAATTAATTCAGTTATAACCCATCAAACTAATTTAAACCAGTTTAAACCACATTAAAAAAATATAGAACAGAATACACCAAAAAATCAGATCAAACCAGTAAAAACTATACTTATATTAATAGTTCAAATAAGATAATCTATATATAATATTTAATCAAGATTTTATGACATCTGATCAGTTTAAAACCAGTTTAAACCAGATAATACTAGTTAAAACTAGTTTATACCAGTTCAAACTAGATTTTTTTCAGTTTAAACCAGTTTTGTTTTAATTTATAACAGACTAAATCAATGATATCAAATAATAATTAAATCCAGATTTTTTTAGTTCCATACCAGTTTTCATTACCTTTTTAGTTTATACTAGATTATAAAAACCAGGAAATACTATATATTAATAGTTAAAACCAGATAATAATTTAATCCAGATTCTATCAGATCTGATCAGGTAAACACCAATTCAAACTAGTTTATACCAGTTCGAACCAGTTTTTTTTCAAAATTTATAACAGATTATACCAAAGATATCAAATAATAATTTAATCCAGATTTATCAGATGTGATCTGTTTAAAACTATATGGTATCATACTAGTGTATACCAGTTCAAACTAGTTTAAACCAGTAATTACTATATATTAATTGTTCAAACCATATTATAATTTAATATATATCTGATTTAATTAAAACCAGTTAAAACCAGATCATACCAGTTCATACTAGTTTATACCAGTTAAAACTTTTTTTTTCAATTTATAACAGATCAAACCAAAGAAATGAAATAATAATTTAATCCAGATTTTATCAGATCTGATCAGTTAAAAACCAGTATAAACAATAAAAATTGAATCCAGATTTTATCAGTTAAAAATCAGTATTTTACAGATCATACCAGTTCAAACTAGTTTATACTAGATCTTCTAGTTTACAAAACCAGTAATTATTATATATTAATAGTTAAAGCCAGATAATAATATAATCCAGATTCTATCAGATCTGATCAGCTTAACACCAGTTCAAACTAGTTTATACCAGTTCGAACCAGTTTTTTTTTTCAATTTATAACAGATTATACCAAAGATATCAAATAATAATTTAATTCAGATTTATCAGATGTGATCTGTTTAAAACTATATAGTATTATACTAGTGTATACCAGTTCAAACTAGTTTAAACCAGTAATTACTACATATTAATTGTTCAAACCATATAATAATTTAATCGAGATCTGATCGGGTTAAAACCAGTTATTACTATATATTAATTGTTCAAACTATATTATAAATTAATCTATATCTAATCGGATTAAAACCAGTTAAAACCAGATCATACCAGTTAAAACCAGATCATACCAGTTGAAACTAGTTTATACCAGTTTAACCTTTTTTTTTCAATTTATAACAGATTATAACCAAAGATATCAATTAATAATTTAATTCAGATTTATCAGATGTGATCAACAGATCATACCATATAGTACTATACTAGTGTATACCAGTTCAAACTAGTTTAAACCAGTAATTACTACATATTAATTGTTCAAACCACATAATAATTCAATCTAGATCTGATCGGGTTAAAACCAGTTAAAACCAGATAAAACCAGTTAAAAACCAGTAATAACCAGATTCTCTCAGATCTGATCAGCTTAACACCAGTTCTAACTAGTTTATACCAGTTCGTACCAGTTTTTTTTTCAATTTATAACAGATTATACCAAAGATATCAAATAATAATTTAATTCAGATTTATCAGATGTGATCTGTTTAAAACTATATAGTACCATACTAGTGTATACCAGTTCAAACTAGTTTAAACCAGTAATTGCCATATATTAATTGTTCAAACCATATTATAATTTAAACTAGATCTGATCGGGTTAAAACCAGTTATTACTATATATTAATTGTTCAAACCATATTATAAATTAATCTATATCTAATCGGATTAAAACCAGTTAAAACCAGATCATACCAGTTAAAACCAGATCATACCAGTTGAAACTAGTTTATACCAGTTTAAACTTTTTTTTTCAATTTATAACAGATTATAACCAAAGATATCAATTAATAATTTAATTCAGATTTATCAGATGTGATCAACAGATCATACCATATAGTACTATACTAGTGTATACCAGTTCAAACTAGTTTAAACCAGTAATTACTACATATTAATTGTTCAAACCACATAATAATTCAATCTAGATCTGATCGGGTTAAAACCAGTTAAAACCAGATAAAACCAGTTAAAAACCAGTAATAACCAGATTCTCTCATATCTGATCAGCTTAACACCAGTTCAAACTAGTTTATACCAGTTCGTACCAGTTTTTTTTTCAATTTATAACAGATTATACCAAAGATATCAAATAATAATTTAATTCAGATTTATCAGATGTGATCTGTTTAAAACTATATAGTACCATACTAGTGTATACCAGTTCAAACTAGTTTAAACCAGTAATTGCCATATATTAATTGTTCAAACCATATTATAATTTAATCTAGATCTGATCGGGTTAAAACCAGTTATTACTATATATTAATTGTTCAAACCATATTATAAATTAATCAATATCTAATCGGATTAAAACCAGTTAAAACCAGATCATACCAGTTAAAACCAGATCATACCAGTTGAAACTAGTTTATACCAGTTTAAACTTTTTTTTTCAATTTATAACAGATTATAACCAAAGATATCAATTAATAATTTAATTCAGATTTATCAGATGTGATCAACAGATCATACCATATAGTACTATACTAGTGTATACCAGAAGTTCAAACTAGTTTAAACCAGTAATTACTACATATTAATTGTTCAAACCACATAATAATTCAATCTAGATCTGATCGGGTTAAAACCAGTTAAAAACCAGATAAAACCAGTTAAAAACCAGTAATAACCAGATTCTCTTCAGATCTCAGATCAGTTTATACCAGTTCACCAGTTTTTTTCAATTTTATAACAGATTATACCAAAGATAATTTCGATTTGACCAGATGTGATCTGTTTAAAACTATATAGTACCATACTAGTGTATACCAGTTCAAACTAGTTTAAACCAGTAATTGCTATATATTAATTGTTCAAACCATTTAATCTAGATCTGATCGGGTTAAAACCAGATCATACTAGTTCAAACTAGTTTATACCAGTTCTAATGATATGAAATAATAATTTAATCCAGATTTTATCATCTGGTTTGTACTGGTTTTTAGCTGATCAGATCTGATACCAGTTCAAACTAGTTTTTTTTTCAGTTAAAACCAGTTTTGTTACAATTGTTCTTAGATTAAACCAAAGATTTCAAATAATAATTAAATCCAATTAAAAACCAGATTAACCAGTGTATCAGATCTTCCCAGTTCAAACTAGTTTATACCAGATCACACTAGTTTATTCCAAATTAAACCCGTTTTATTTCAATTTATAACAGATATGTAACAATAATTTAATCCAGATTTGATAAGTTTGAAACCATATTAAAGCAGATCATACCAGTTCAAACCAGTTAATTGAAGTTGAAGCCAGATTTTTCAATTTTATAATAAATTAGACCTAAGATATTAGATAATAATTTAAACCAGATTTTATTAAATCTGATCATACCAGTTCTATCTAGTTTATGCCACATCAACCTACTTCAAACCAACGAAATTCAGATATCACCAGATCAAACTAGTTTAAACCAGTTTATACCAGATTTTTTCAATGTAGAACAGATTAAAACCAAATAACTCAGATCAAACTCTGGTTTACCAGTTTAAAACCAGTAAAATTAAATATAGTTTGTATAGTTCAACCAGGCAATAATGATATAAAAACCAGTTTAATCCAAATCACACCAGTTCAAACTAGTTCAAAGTAGTTTATCCTAGTTCAAACTAGTTTTTTTTTCAAACACTACTAGTTAAAACCAGTTTTTTTTTCAATTTAGAACAGTTAAACTAATGAACTATCTAACCATCACGTTCATGGACATTTGATTTTTCCACGCTAAAAATGTCAAAACGAGTATTGTATTTCAAATCGGTAGAATCAACGATTTTGTAGGTACAAAAAAAACCCAGTAAAATCGATAAAAAACACGGATAAATGTGAAATAAATACATACCTTTTGCGAAAGCAGCGCCCTGACCACCTGGTTAGCTACGTCGTCCAGACAGCGCTCGTACTGCTTCTTCTGAGGGTCCAAAGGACTGCTGGGCTGGGGCTGGTTAGCCACCTGGCCAGCCAGGTTCCCCGGCGACCTGCTTGGGCGGGGCTGGCTGGTTATTGTTGGTGGCGGCCTGACTGTTGGCCACTTGGCTGGCGGTCACTTGACTGTTGACCGCCTGTAGAGTTGCAACTTGACTGCGTAGAGATTCGTTTTCAGCGCTCAGCTTTGTCAGCGAACTTTGATAGTGAATGCTGCGAGCCTGGGAAAATAATTAAAATGGTCAATTAACATTTATGTAAAATAATGCACAGAAAAAATATGTATGAATTGAATGCAACACAATATTTTAGTGCACACCACGCCAGCTGGTTTCGGAGTATAGTATACAGAGCGGTATAATAATTGGACGTAGTTATGCAAAAAGCGTCCAACCCACAGTTTGCCAAAATCAAGTTTTACATGTTTTCCTATTAATAAATACAAGATTTCTATCTGCTGAAAACATCCAAGATACAAATGCAATTAAAATTATGGTAATTCATTTTTTTTACTAACCCACATTGGAGATATTTGAGTTAAATTGAAGTTTAAAAACATGTTGGATAACATAGGAAATACAATATTTTTTAAATAAATACATATAAATTACCTATTTATAATAATTATCATTATGAAAAAACACTGATATTCACTTTATAAATGCCGTAATATGCTTTTTTATCTTCATATTTTCAAACGACTTTTTCTCAATTTCATCTTTTTGGGGTTGGATACTTTTTGCATAACTACGTACAATTATTTGGTATATTTTTTGCGACGTCCGCGAGAGGTCGCGAACAAACATAGTTTTAATCAGTTTACATGGATTATTCAACATATAAATGAATTAAAACAATAAATAACACATTAGACTTGTACCTCGTTACACAGAGTCAGATAATCTCAGTATCGGCCTGGCAAAAGACCGTCATTCATAATCGAAATGTTGATTTTATAAGAAAGGAACAGATAGTAAGACGGATGATTTGAAACGAAAGAGGCAAAACGTCAACTGAGAACGTGATAAAAGAATAATGAGAAATTTTATGAGTTTACGGAAAATATACCTAATATTGGACTATTGAACTAATTTAACTGATTATCAAGAATATGACTATTAATTTTAATGACTTTCTTTATTTCTAGTAATTTAAATATTATTCTTTTGTTTTCTTACTATTCTCTTATTTTATTTATATTGTGTTCTCCCTCTGTATATGTGAGTATAAATAACCACACACCATATATTTTTTTGTTTAGTTTAATTTTGTACTCTGATGTGATGATGCTTATGCAAAGTTATTATTTCATTTTCATTAAATATGTCAAACCACAAAGTGATTACTTTCTACGAAAATATAATTTAATAATGTTTCATAACAAAGTAACGAATTAAAACCCATCAATTGTTGAACCCTTTTCTTTAGAGTTTTGGTGACTGATAGGAGAGAAGAGAGAAAATAATATTTGATAAAATTTTCCATAATTTTCTTTTTGTGTTACTTTAATCTCTCTTGCAAGTGACACCAGCACACATTTCAAACAATTTTAAATTCCCTCAAAGTGTCTGGGTAGAGGGAGGGATGTTTTTCAGTCCTTTTATATAATATACATAATTCAAACAGATGATTTAAATTAGGGGAGGGCATTAGCAACCGCCTATTCGGAGTATTCCAACTTGGTTGGCTGGATATGGTTTTGTGAAGGGTATTGAGAACAGAGGGTTAGTGCTAGTACACACCACACAACACCACACTACGAGGAAGTATAAGGTACCTATTCAAATGTATAGATAGAGCTAGAATTTATAGTCCGGTACTCTAAGTAGGTATTACCAGGCCTCCCCCATAAAGGGAATATCTCATTGATTTGCTTTACAATACGTTTAGTCAAAACCTATGTGAGGGCTTAGGACTAAACCCGTACACTAATTAAAGTGCAAGATGTATGTTGTATAGTAATACAATATTATGATTGGCCAAGTAGCTAAATAATAAATTAATATGAGTTGCCTCGCTTTCTTTCCTGCATCGATTTCGAATATTAAGTATTGAAAGTAGATTGAACAGTGCGAGAAGTAGGTAATGGAATATTTTCTAGAATACAACAAACTTTTAGGCACCTGTTGATTATTTCAAACAAAAATAATTACGACCTCTGGATGATAGTTTTTTTCACTTTTGATTATTACTGATATAAATTCGCTTCATTTCACGGGTTCTGTCAGTATATTTCTTACTTTATTTCCCCTTTTCACCGTCGCAATACCTATCATCATTGTATTAATCTGTATTTTCTAAGTATTATATACAGAACGCATGGGATTGCATTACCCTTCCTGAGATCTGGTTTTTCAGACAGTTTTATATAAAATTTGAGAACTAGGTATAAAATAATGGTTTTTAAAGGTTTGCAGTATATTGTCGGTATATTTATATAGCTGTACATCAAAAATAGACACAGTTTTGACAGATACGACACAAAGTTTGAATGGAAAGAGAGCTGCGAGCGACAAGAAGAGTGGTGGGATTTTGAAAGAGTGAAAGAGGGTGGGGAAAGGGAGAGAGGCCACCCTCGGCGGTTTAATACAAACAAGGGGCCATTTAAAAGCTTCCGATGCTTCACGGTCAGAAAGCCGCCGGGAAATATTATATCTCAAGAAGACATTTTCAGAGACTTAGACCCTTGCCACAGTCGCCACGTCGCTAGGTAGATACTACTTCCAGCAAAAGAAGAAAAAACTGAAAGAAGATAGCGCCGAAGAATATCAAAATTGATTATTTTTCAACTTTCCGTACCTTCCCGCACTGTTAACTAGCTTAAACATCGTTTAGCATTAAAATTTACCCAAAGAAAAACATACTTTTAAAGTAACACCATAAAAACCAAATCTAGCATAAGCATATGAAAATACGTTAATATCTAGGCAAATTTTGCACTGGGTTGGATCGAGCCCGCAACCTCCAGACTCAAAGTCAAATGTGAAGGCCACTACACGACGGAGGTCTTCTGAACGTAAAATTTTACCTAGATCTTTTTAACGGTACATACAAATATTTTTCGAATGTGTGATACATTTTAGAATTGGGACGGAGTGTGTTATTGTATGAACATAAATAAACGCGTCAAATCTGGCATAGCCGCATATGAGAATAATATTTTTTTGTGAAAATTCGATACCGGAAATTTTCCACAAACTCTCGATATTTTTTTTTCTAAAATGAGATATGTGTTTGGCAGGAATTTATTCTTCACGAGATAGGCTCCATATCACCGTTGACTCTAGACCGTGTGTATATGTTTAGTGTTTTCCATGGAGTGAGAAGCTTTAATAGTTTTTATAGCATTTTTAAATCCCTTGCCGTGGATGTATTAATGACTCTTCCATGTAGCAAGGGTTTGCATTTGGCGTGCGCGGTGCCCGCCCCTATACAGTGCACAGTGTGGCCCCACGAAGGTTCGGGTCCCGCTGCCGCCCCCGCCGCCCCAGGCTTGAATTATTGCGAAAAGGGGGCTGTTATTGTGTATTTAAAATGGGAAACCCCCTTCGCATCGAGTGGTTGCACTGATACATGTGTACGGATAGGACTCAACACAGGTTTTATTTGACAACCATTCAATGTAAATATGGCAAGAATTGAAGGCATTTTTTATTCATGTCCAAATCACAAAGGAATAGATGTGTGCTTTCAATCACGAAACGGCCAAAATGCTATTGACATCGTCATCAACTTTCTGAACGAACGACACGCATCACATAAGCAAGAACTTCAACTATTGTAGTGCCATATTTACTAAGTATTTAGGTAAATAACAAATCCATTATGATATAATTATTACAGTGCCAGATCTACTAACGACAGAAGTTTGATACTTGAGACTGCCAGGAATGTAATCCCCTTTAAACTATCGGATTTCTAAGGGTTTGGCTGTTGCATTTAAATACTACCAGAGTTCGTAAATAAACAGTGGTGAATTTTCCTATTCAACGTTCGCAAGTTTCCCTTACTGCGGTATTTACATTACGTTCATCCGCCTGGATTCCTGATGCGTGCTAAATCAGGCAGACACAGACGTGTTTGCCATTCTCCGCGACGAGAGCCCAGACAGCGTGCGATGGTTTTAATTGCAACGATTTAATTGCTAAAAAGACACGTCCAAACGTTGTCACCGCAGATGTTTATTTTATACGTCGAAGTAACACGAATAAACGGAGGGTTCCGCAGCGCCCGGGGGCTCGGGGAGGAAGCTGGAAACAGAGAGGGGGAGGATGGTGCACAGCCATTTATACCTACGTATTTAAAGCTCGAATATCAAAAAACCAGACTCAAAATATAATCCACTACACAGAAAGGCCAACGGAATGGACTGCTTTTCAATAAGTTTCCAATCGAAGGTTACATATTTTTTTGCTTTGAGCCTGTTTCCTGATGGCTCGTTTTGAAGGTTGTGGTCGAAGCTTTTATTTGTTAAGTGCGCCACCATGGGGATGGATTAACCGGGGAGGTTCGGGCCGTATTTAAAATGCGTATACAATTCATTTAGAGCGCGCTAAGAGGGTCGTGAAACTCTGTTAGGCCGACTGCGTACTTCGGTGATCCGAGGAAATGTAACGAACACCTGTCGCCAATTTTCGCAGTAAACGGGTAAATGGTAGAATTTCTCTCTGTTTTACATATGCAAACTCAACGCAACGGTGTGTAATTTTAGAATTATTATTCAGGTTTATTGAAACGAAAAACATGGCAATTTGAAACAATAAAAGTACGCTTAAACTTCTTGAATAACACACGCATGTAAATTACAGGCGGGTGCGTAAAACAATGCAACATGAAAATAAATGGTAATACAGTACTAAAAAAAAAGTGGGTACAGGTAATAAAACTGATATTTTTTATCACTCTGCAAAAGCATGCACGTATCAGTAATAAAAACAATATTTGAGTTATTTTAAAACTTTTAAATGGGTTCCATTTTCACCTAATTGAGTGTAAAAAAAATATTCTAAAACTCAAATCATAGTTTTTTTTGATTACCCTTATACGTACTTGACTTAATTCGAGGATTAAAAGTAATACATTGATATGAATACAGTGGGTGAATTAGAGGGGTTACTGGGTGATTACAAACTACATGTCGTCGCTGGAAAGACAAAAGGGCTTAAGCGAACTTTGGTGAAAAATGAGTTAAATATGCAGTTTTGATCAGGTTTTTTTTCTGAGCATCCAATTACCTGAGTTACCTTTTTTTTTTCAAATCCAACAGATACTGAAAACTTATGCATTTTATTGTAAAACAAAAAAATAAAATGAAGTGCTCTGGTGTAAACTTCGCAAAATTGCGCTTCAGACCATTTGCCTTTTCGGCGACGATATATTAATAGATCAAAATAGTTTAATACAGATTTTACCAGAACAGATCAGATAAAAACTAGTTTAAACCAGATCATACCAGATTAAATCATATCATAGCAGAATTAACCAATTTAAACAAGACAAACCAGTTTACACCAGTATACTCGTATACTAGATCAAACTAATTTAAATCAGTTTACACCTGTTTAAACCTGTTTTTTTTTTCAATTTAAAAAAAATAAACCAAATAAATCGGATCAAACCAGTAAAAACTATATATTAATAGTACAAACTAGTACTAGTACTAATCCAGATAATATCAGATAACAACCAGTTTAAACCAGATCATACCAGTTTAAACTAGTAACCACATCAAACTACTTTAAACCAGATAAATTCAGGAATAATCAGAACTAGTTTGAACCAGTTTACACCAGTTTAAACCAGATTTTTTCAATTAAGAACAGATTAAATGAAAGAAATCAGATCAAACTCGATTAAACTGGTAAAAACTATATAATAATAGTTAAAAATATTTAATTGTTAACCGAACTTAAAAAAACTTTTTGAGTGCTCTGGTGTAAACTACCCAAAATGGCGGTTCAACCCTTTTACCTTTCCGACGACGATATAGCGTATCGAACAAGTTCTATCGCAAAGCACGTGAATCCCAACCGACATGCATATTTCATCAACCCTTGCACTGGGGGTGGAAATTAATCGTCCATAAATGACGCCGCGCGAAGTGTGCGGCCCTCAAGTGTTAATTGAGATTGTGGAAGATGAAAAATGTAGCCTTAATTATATAAATATAACCCTGTGTTTAGAGCGAAAGCATCGTACCCCATCAATCAAATCATATAAAGGAAGATAGCACATAAATACAGCATCCCGTCATGATGGAGCGCTCACACTGATGGGGCGGCGTGCGAGATGTTAATTAAGTTAACGATGAAGAAAATGTCGGACGAATGGATTCGGGGAGACATAAAAATCCTTGAAAAGATAAGCAGCATCTACATACTGCAAGTTGAAATTATTTCTACAAAGAGGCATGTGTCATTCTATGTCGCTCACATCAGATAAAATGTTCCCGATAACGCACGGATTTATATTTTGGAATAATGAGAATAGAGAATATGAATCATGTTGACCTACTTTATACCTTTGAAACATAGTCAAAAGGAGCATTTGGAATTCCTGCTTTATCTTGAGGGTCAAAAATACAAGCAATATTACAAATAATTTATCCATTAATTCTATTCGGGTATTTAAGGAAAATGTCTAAGGATACCAGTGAATATAATTTTTAAACAGTAATCTTTTAAATTATTTATGGAATGCATACTAGAATTTTAGGTAAAAACGTTCTAAAATGGCTGAGCTGGTTTTAAAATTGTACCTTTTACTGACATTTTAGTATGTTTTTTTATAGAATTTTAAAGATTACAGCTTTAAATTCTGATTCACTGGAAACCTTAGACATTTTTATAACTGACCATGTAGAATTTACAGAAAAATAATGTGCGGTATTGCTTGTATTAGAATGCCACAAAGTGAAATTTAGCGCCATTTCGAGTGCTGAGCTTTAACTACAAGTAAAAAAGTAAAAATTACAAATGGTGAGCTCTGGCGTATTTTTTATGTATCGAATTTCTAGATCAGCGCAACTATTATAAGCTCTTAAGGTTATTTTCATAATGAGCAATGGAGTTTTGAAATATCCGTTTAACTGTCCAAAACTGAGTTTGTTCCATATTTTTTCAATCCGAAATTATGGCGGAGCTGGGTAGTAAAATAAGAATGTTATATTAAGGCGAATGAAGAAAATATGGCAAATCTAAGAAAACCGAAAGCATTGCAATGCGATACTTATTCAAGCAGAGAATCGAATACAACTAAGTAGTAAACAGTAGAAACTTGTAGTCCAGTTAAATCCAGCGAACTTAATCGGAACCCAAGAGTTGTAGGGGATTACCGAATGATGGGTGTTTGCAGTTTGATCCGGGGGGGGGGGATGGGTGGGGTTGATTCTGCCATGTTTAACCGGGACCTCTAACCCGGTCCCTTCCCTCGGTGAGATGCGCCACCGCTAAGGGCTGGTTATCCAATCAGCCGCATAAATCAAAACTTCCGTTTCCTTCCGCAAGGAAAAGTTACGCAACTTCCGCTGTGGGTCAGAGGTCGGTATTCGGAGCTGAGAACAATTTCGCAGTGAAATTGCTTCACCGTTTATTTTTGGCAACTTCACAATTCGACTGCAAGACGAGACTAAGGTTGGAATGTTTGAACCCATGTCACATTTGAATGACGATCAGCGCCATTTTGAATTTTTGACATTTGAACAGTTCTCGGCCCGTTTCAGGTTTTGATCAGCCGTTAAGCATAACAGCAAGATCATTATGCTTGTTGGCTGAGCAAACGCTGAAACGGGACGAGAATCTGTATTAAACGGGGGCAGCATAAATGTAAAAAAATCAAAATGGGGCTGATCGTCAGTAAAATGTGACATGGTTAGTTGAAACTCCGTAGCCTAAGGGTTTCGTAAAGGTTATTGAAGTTCGAAAATGAATAAAATTGAAGGTAAATAAAAAAAGATCCAGAGAAAATGACACAAAGAGCAAATAACAAAAGGTCGTTTGCCAATATTTTTCAAGAAATAATTTGAACTAAAAGAAAAATATTTTAGTAAGCAGACTGAAATGGTTTTTCGTGAAAAAAGATACAACGCATTTAAAAATGCCCTCCAAATATTAAATGTAATAAAACGAACCTGGGGGCTATGTTATTAGGCAGCGGAAAGTCACGTGATCTCCCCACATTAAAATAGGCTGTCCATGATAATTCACGTGAGGTTTCCCCTCGAAAGTTCGATGGATATACCGTTTTTATATGAAGCACCATGGTTAGTATTCTAATATCTCTCTCGGATTTAGTTGTTGCACTCTTCTGCTGAGGGATTCTCCCCGAATAGCGACTCTCCCGGATGTCCCGGATCCTTGGGGAATAATAATAAAGGATAATAACCGTAGAGTTTTGAGAGGATTTTCAGTTTTACTGGGCACATAAACCATGACAGGCTTTTTATTGTGTTTTTCTTTAAATTGTGAGTTTTCATAGAAAACAATTAATTACGTAATATCGTCCCCTGAGTGGTAAAACCTATATTATTCCTATAACTTTGAACGAGGTACACCTATATAATTGGTAAGAAGTTACAAACAATATTACTGAAAAAAAATACAGTTTTGTTTTTAATTTTACATGCAAATCACTGCGGTTTATAAATGTCACCTTTAATGCTATTGTATGTGTGATGTATATTTAACAAAGGAAAATTAGAAATACAACGACTTTTTAATACAAATTATCTCAAAGTTACTTAAGATTAATTGAAAAACTGTTAGGAGGGTGAACTTGTTATAAATAAAAGTTAACGGTCAAATAAATGATTTGTGTGTGTAAGTAATTTTTAAAAAGCAGCAAGCCATTTGAGTGGATGTTTTGAATATGCTGGATATGATGTAAAATATATTCCATCGTAAATACAAAATAATTAAAATTTCGCACTATTCTAAAAGTACGTATTGTGTACATATCTTTGTTTGAGGGTTTTTACCAAATATTATTAAAAGCAGAAATTTAAATGAACGTTCGAAATTTTATATAAAATCACTTGTTTATTCTGCTATGAAATTATTTACATAGTTATCTACATAAGCGCAGTAAAAATATACAGATTTTTAAAAATTGAAAATTACATTAGCAAATTTATTTTACCGAATGAAGGGTTAATTTTTTTTAAAGTTAATGATTCAAAAATATAAGTAAGCTGTTTTAAAGAGCACAAAAGTATTTTTGTCGTCAAATTGTTAATGATAATTTAACTAAGCGGTCACCAAGTTGGGTAACAAAAATTAACACCAGAAGGCGATTATTTATAAATACTCGTCAAAAATAACTTCTGGGCACAAATTTATTTATTAAAGATCACCGGAACTTGATAAGGTATAAGTTAGGTTACTATGTATTGTTTTTTACAATTTAACTTAATAAACAGTTTTTTTTCGTACCTACTTATAAATTATATCGTTACTGGTGATCACATTTTGCCTCTATCTAATATCTAATATCGTCGCTGAAAAGGCAAAAGGGCTTGAGCGACACTTTGGTCGAAAATGTGTTAAACATGTAGTTTTGATTAGTTTTTTTTTCTGGATTGAGTGCTCTGACTGTGGTTTGATGTTGAAAACTTATGTGGTTCTTCAGCCATTTAAATTATATTTACCATTTGAGAGAAGGCTTGGTTAAAGCGATCCAAATTTGGGCCTTTTTTAAAAAAGTTTTTTGTCGCTTCAGGTAACTCAGTGAGAGCGTTGAGTCATTTTTTTTTCTAAATGCAACCAGGTACTGAAGACTTATGAATTATACTGTTTGACAAAAAAACTTTTAAGTGCTCTGGTGTAAACTTCCCAATATAGCGCTTCAGTCCCTTTGCTTTTCCAGCGACGATAGGATGTTTGAGATTATATTTTATTGAGATCAACAATATATATACATTATATTATTGTACACATTTTATTATTATTATTGAATAAGCTATTGGTGGTACTTATTATTTTTAGTGGCAAAGTTAAATTTGGAATAAAAAAACTATTATAAAAAAAAAATTGTGGTCTTATACAAAGTTATTTTTTCATTTCATTAAATATGACAAACTACTAAAAAAAATTCTACGCCGGTTGATATTCTTCACCGTTGTAATAAAGGGAAAAAATTAGATAGCATTAGAAATTAGAAAATCATTAAAGAGTAAATGTAGTATTTTGAATAATCAAATTAATTTATCTCATAGTCCAATCCCATATATACCATATTTCCAGTAATCCGCTCTGTTATTCCCATAATCCTCTCAATTACTCCTTCTCCTTCCCATTCCAACTCCTAAATATGTATATATATTTACAGTAGTTTAGTTTAAAATACAGTATTTTTATCTTAGTTTAACTTTAATATTGTCCTGATGATAGAAGGGTGCTTCCGAAACCGGTCGACATAATATTGAATAATAAACGTGGTTATAAACAAAGTTTATCTGTTTTATTTATTCATTCAGTGTTTGGTTTAACACGAGCCAAACAAGTTCAACGGTTTAGAATTACTAAAAAATGTTGTATAAAAGTTTAGAAAAAAATACATTACAACGCAGATAAAGTAACCCGTAACCATTGAACATTTTCAAAATGATTCCATAAAATACACAAGTGGGAATTACAGAATGTAGCTGAAAGTATTTATAAGTAGACAAAGGGGAAGAATAATAATCCCAGTCCGATGAATCACAATTTCGCCTTTGTATCTTCGGTTAAATATAAACAAATCGAGGGTTGCCATAAATGTGGCCGTGTGTGCGATATGCCCCGCAGAGTTATCACCGATTATTCACACATCACGCATGAACGGTCTAGTAAATGAAATTTAATTGCAAAGGTGTGCGGTTTACCTGTTTCCGACAAGGCGGCGTCAAGTAGAGCCGCCCGTTATGGAAACTACATGCTTGATTGCTTTTTGCGCTGGTGGTAGTGCAAGTATGGAACAAAGCTTTGTATTAAGTCATCAACAGGGCTGTCGTTACGTGAAGGGCGTAAATAACAATTATTGTAGGGATTGTGATAACTTGCTTTGTAGAAATGCATCTCGATAATAGTGAATTGAGATATTGTTTGTTTCATGCGATGCATACATGCAAAAATAAGCTGGGACACGTAACGTCCTTTTCATTATTAAATGTAATGCTTTTTGAGCCATCTAAAAAATAGACAAAACGTCAACAATATTAGGTATATTTCCTGTTAACTCATAAAATTTATCATTTTTCTTTAATCACCTTCTCAGTTGACGTTTTGTCTCTTTAAATTACTATCTGTCTCTTACTCTCTGTTCCTTTGTTATAATTTTTAATTTTATAATTTGTTCTTCCTATGTATGTATATATAACCGCACACTTTGTATATTTTGTTTAGTTTGATTTTGTACCCTGATGATGCTTAGGCTAAGCGAAACCATACAGGTCATAAAAGTAGAAATAATAATCGTGGTCTTATACAAAGTTATTTTTTCATTTCCTTGAATATTTAAAACCACAAAGTGATTGCTTTCTACGAAAATATAATATAAAAGTATTTATCTACTACCCGGCTTTGTCAAAGTTTGAACCTTGGAGGAAAATATGTTTAAACACTTTTTTTTCGAAACCATTTTTCTTATTGCGCCTTGTCTTATTTACTTGCAATTAAAATATTTCAAAGCTTCAAATCTTATGATGAAAACGACATACCAAGCTGAAAATAGTAGTGTTGACATAGAAAAAAGCCTAAAAAATTTCACAACGCCAAAGCTCACTATACGAGAGTTTTTTTTAATTTTAAAAAGAAAGAAAAACATTCCCAGGTTACGAATAACCTGACAATATTTCAAAAACTTCTATGACCATCATAATAAGCGGAAGATGTTGCTTGTGCAAATATGGAGGACTTAGCTAGTAGAAGAATTGAACCTACGACGCCCGGATGGGAATCCGACGCGTTTGTACACTCAGCTACTAACCGGTCTAACCAGTTCTGACTAGATATCAAATTATATAATAAATATTGAAGAATTTTTGGTCGTTAGTGCATATTTGAGCTTTTTTCGTCATTAATGCATTTATCAACCATTGCGAAAAAGCTCGAAATTTTAGCTGTGTACCAAAGCTCCGAGATTTGTTTGAATCCCTCATGGGAATGAAAAATGCCGAAAATGGTATTAATTTTTCACTTTTTTTTAACAGTTATTTTTCAAAGCATATATTTTGGAATTTTTTATGCATATTGCGGGATTTTTTAGTGCATAAAATCCGATGTCATAACACGCACTATTAGCTGTTTCAGATGTGACAGCAGATATTCTGTTTTACAGCTATGATTATAAAAATGACACGTGTCTTTAATAGCTTCATTAATTTGGACACTTGATTCTAAAATGGATAATATCATAATATTCTAACGTCAATTTTCGTCGTCTTTGTTACGAGAAATTCATTACTTTCCGTACCTACCTACATAATGAATACACCGTGCGTATATCATGCGCCGAACTGCCGAGTACCAGGGCCACACGTCGTGCGAGAGTGAATAGTATAGGAAGCGACAGGTGTACCGTGTACAGTGCGAAACGGCAGACATTAATTGATTGTTAATGCTGGAGGGTGTAGGGAGAGAGGGATGGAGATGGGGTGGCTATTGAGAGGGTGCGGGGGGGTGGTTTGGGGAGGAAGGAAGAGGAAAGGGTTGCGGTCACCACGAGGCGAAAGTTGGAGCGACTGCTATGTTGTACAGGTGGGTGCATATTGAAAACTTGATGACAGACTTTGATAATTTTGCAACACACGTTATGATTATACTTGCAGACTGGCATTTGAACTACCCGTTAAATAAGTGATTTATAATGACTCTCATTTTAACTTTGGTTTAGTCACTGGTACGATTGCTATTCCGCCTATGCCATCTTTGGGGAAATGTAGACAGCTACAGGCTGCAATGTGAAGATTGACTTGATGAAAGCCAACCTACGATAGGAGAGAGTAACAGAAGAAGAATAATGATAATCTTTAGTACCTAAGATATTTGAATCAGGTACCTACCACTGTGAACAGTGCGTCAGCTGGCGACCTAAGCAATGCCCGTAGAAATGTTATTATTCTGTGAACTGTCAAAACTGAAACTGCTGGAAATACGGGATACAACATAAGATAACCTTTGTCACAACCCTTTACCCTTGAAGTGATAAACGCCACTAAATAAAGTTGACCAATTATTCAATTTTATCGGAAAAGTTGAAAAATGATTAATCAGAATTGTCTATTGAAATATGATATTTTCACACATATTCATTCGAACATTCGTAAAGACTGTGACTCACTAAAAAATAACATATCGTCGCTGGAAAGGCAAAAGGGCTTAAGCGACACATTGGTAAAAAAATGTAAAATATGCAGTTTTGATCAGTTTCTTTATCTGCATCGAATGCTCTGAGTCTCGTTTGATTCTGATGACTTTTGTGGCCCTTCAGCCAAAATATATCTACCATTTGGGAAAAGGCTTGGGACTTTTTTTAGCATTTTGTCGCTTCAAGTAACTCAGTGAGAGCATTGGGTTTCAGCATAGTAATTCAATACATGGCCGAATTGATTGAAAACGTTACCACTAAACACCAGATCTCTAGTCGCGACGTGTCCGAGAGCAATACGAAGGAACATAAAGTACGCCGGCTCGCACCTAGTGTTTCGGTTACCTTGTATTAGCATACTGATGTGTGGATACTGCGGGGAGACAATTAGTGGCCGAGGTAGAGCGATAGCTCCGGCAGCGCCCGTTGCTAGGCAATAGGCAGTTCCAGCCACCGAGCTCTGGCCTCTGCAATGGGAGGTGGTTGTGGTGGCACAACAGCGAGTCGATAGCACAGTCAATGAAAAGCTGCTTCCTTGGTGTTAGATTCTATTCAATGACGCGTACGCCATTTCAACGGCGGCCAAATGAGCTTTTGTATATCAGGAATAATGCGCAATACAAATATATATGTTGTACATCGTGAATATTTTTTTGTGGAATATCTTTTAAAAAGCTCTAAAATTATACAATTAGGTAATGTTTTTAAAAATTATAAAATAATTAAAATGAATTGAATATATTTATATTAATTATTAAAATAATATCAATAATCTGTAACGTAAATATAAAACAGAAAAAATTACAGTCGCGACCGAGACTCGAACTCGGAACCTCTACTCTATCCGGAAGTAACGCTTCTGCTATTTGAGCCACCGAGACCTTATTATAAAACGGTATTTTCAATAGATCTCACCCTTCATTGAAAATTATTAATGTATCATTTTCCCAATTTTTCTGTTTCATATTTACGTTGAAAAATATTGATATTATTTCAATAATTAACATAAAAATAATAAACATAAAAGCTTTAAAGTTAATTCTAGTTTAATAATGAATTTATTTAGGTTGAGGCATTTTAAACTTTTATCACATTTGGTATCGTTACATTGTCGTTTTGTTTTTGTGACATTTCAGCGGTACCCGTTGAACGTATATTCTAGGCCCGTTGCAGTTTTTGAAGAAATTGTGATCTTCTGAAAAACATAACGGGTATGTTTTTGTGATCGACGGGGACCGGTCAAATGTAAAAAAAAAACAAAATGGCGCTAATCGATGAATTGTGATGTTGACAATAGTTTTAAACACCTCAACCTTTATGTTGTACGTATAATTCTTAATTTCACGGCTTTATAGTGTCGGATGAATATCTTCTTTTGATATGGAAATATATCTACACGTACCTATCTACTTGCTAGAACAAAATATTTTTAAAAATAGATAGCTGAAAGATAGGCGTGATCATATATGACTTAGCTATACGGATTTAAAAATGATGTTTTGGTGTAAAAATAAAAAATGTATTGATCAGCTGGAAAGGAATCAAACATTTAAATAACCTTAAATTGGTCCTTATTCATATTAAAAACGTACCAAATATTTGTTTCCCATTCTATGAAAACGTGGTACGGGAGTTAAGTTTACAGTTAACATTTCAAATCATATAATATGAAAGTCTCGCCGTATTTTCGCCAAAATTCAAGGAAACTCTTAATGATTTTTCAGATCCTTTTCTTTCTCAAGAGTCCTTTGAGTGAAATTAGTAAGTGAAGATTTCTCGAACTTCACATTGGCACCTGCGTACACAAAGAGTGCTGTGCTCAGTATTATTACACTTATTGTATTTCCGCGGCAGATCCAATAGATACACCTACCTTTGAACTCGCACAATACCATAAATGCCAGTACACAAACAAACGTTCTAGGTAAATTGCGTGTTAAGACCAGACAAAGCATATTTTACAGGGGAAGGTTGGCATTCTACTAAAGTAGTCAAAGTTACTAGTGGGATTTCCCAATTACAGCCCGGCCGAGCGTCGACAACTATTCGCAATGTGAGGTGGAAATCCGCGCCGAAACACCTACATCAGGTGCCACGCATCGCGTTTGCCTTCCGTACTACGGAAACCCAAGCCCTGAAATCGCCTGAAATGCTTTGAAATTCAAGGAAAGGGGCGCGCCGGGTGGAAACATTAACTATAAACTGTGACTGTGATTGTCATGTCGCTAAACTAAGGCGGATACATATTTAGAAGCGAGTTAATTCATTCACGGAAGCGTGGTGAAGTTTTAAAACAATGTTGATG